>ONZH01019776.1:0-69742 GCA_900303285.1 Rhinella marina | reverse complement strand
GTCCATATCACTATATACAAGAAGATGTATAACTTATACCAGCTGTACATATATAATTATACACAGAAGATACCCAGGTTATACCAGCATGGTCCATATCACTATATACAAGAAGATGTATAACCTATACCAGGTGTACATATATAATTATATACAGGAGATACCCAGGTTATACCAGCATGGTTCATATCACTATATACAAGAAGATGTATAACTTATACCAGCTGTACATATATAATTATACACAGAAGATACCCAGGTTATACCAGCATGGTCTATATCACTATATACAGGAAGATGTATAACTTACTGTATACCAGCTGTACATACAGTATACAATTAAATACAGATGACCACTACAGCATAGTCCATTCAGAGCGTTGCTCTTGGACCGCTGTGGGTTCATAAGCCCCTGGCTTGCATTGACTAGCCTAAGGCTACATTCACACAAGGAAGGACATGTGAGGAATGTCCGTCACACATCCGTTTTCAGAACAATCGTAGACTATGGGTTTATTCATGATAAAATAGAACATTTTCTATCTTATCTGTTTTCACTCACCAACTGCCCCCATACAATTGAAGAGACTGTTTTTTAGGATCCATTTCTCAGAAAGGCATAAGTGAAAAATCGGACTTTGAAAAATGACATTTTATGTGTATTAAAGGATGTTTTTTTCATTGTCCTTAGGCTACCTGCACACGAAAGTGGAAAAAAAAGTCAATTAAAAACAGAAAAACTGTCCATTTTTAACTGACATTTTTTTCACTGATGCCTTTCTGAGAAACAGATGTTAAAAACGGGCAGTCTGTCAGTGAAAAACGGGCAAGATAGAACATGTTATATTTTTTTTACGTCCGTTATTCACTGGCTGTCAAAAAAACTGCTGTGTGAATAACCCCTTAGAATGTCATTGTTCTTAAAACGGACGTGTGATGGCCATTAAAAAAAAAGTTCCTCACATGTTGTGTGCATGTAGCCTTAGTCTACCTGTACACATTGCAGATTACGTCCGTTTTTTCTACACAGATTCTCATGTGGAAAAGCTGCAGCGTATCACAATGCCAGCAAAGTATATGAGATTAGGTAAATCTCATGTACACTTTGCTTCTGGCATTGTATGTTTGAGGGGCAGTTGTTATTTACAGGGGTCTGTATGTTGGAAGAGCTGACAGAAGGGGACTGAGAATTAGAGATGAGCGAACGTGCTCGAAACAAACACTGTACCGCTCGGCTCCCCTGCGCTCGCATGGGCGCAGGCAGCCTCTTCCGCAGGGGAGCCGAGCGGTACAGTGCTCGTTTCGAGCACGTTCGCTCATCTCTACTGAGAATGTTATTTACATGGGACTGTATTGGAGGGCTGATCTTAAAGGAGTTGTACCATCTCAGACAGTGGGGGCCCTCCATTCATTTTGTATGGGACTGCTGATGGCTCAGCTCTTTCCATTGTGCATCTGCGGTGCGCCCTCCGTGACTTTCAAGACTCCGTTTTTGATATAGGTGTGGGTCACAGAGCTGGGACCCGCACCTATCAGACAATGATCTGAGATGATACAACCCTTTAATTATATGGCACTGTATTTTTACTTTTTGTAATGCTCATAGCCTTCGAAAAGCACCAGCACCTCACCTGCTGGCTGCAAAGTGCAAATTATTTGTTATTTCTCTCCACTCCAATAAATCACTTTGTCTAATTGTATTTCCAAGCAGCAGCCCAATCCCAAACTTACTGGCACTACTGAGACTTACTACTACCGATCAGAATGCTCTCCCAGTCTCAGGTGCTCATGCTCTCGATTCCCAGTCTCACTCCCTACTGGCGGCACTGGCGGGCGCGGGTCAGTCTGTTTGTCATGCGACCATTACTAGGGGTGGAGATAACAGGGTGGTGCACATCAAGGATCAGGGCTGCAAGCAAGCAGCATCCTAATCCCACCCGGCCCTACACGGCCACAGTAAGTGAATATGGTGTGGGTGTGTCGCAGCAGCGGCACAGTCAATGGGAAGTACACACACCAGCCGGCCCGCAGCACCTAGCAGACAGCAGGCTGGCAGTGCTGCGCTGGCTGCTGAACTATAGTCGCTCTGAGTGTGCGCCCCTTCTTGCTAAACTTGCGACTTGTAAGCCAGGCGGCCCTACCAGCACCGGCCCAGGGGGTACATGCCCCCCTGCCCCCCGGCCCAGCCCACCCCTGTCTCCTCTGGTCTAACATGAATAGCAAATGGCGATTTCCAGCGCTGCAGAGCTATTTATAGGGCTGTGGCATTACAGGACCTGGCTGGCTGCTGATTGGCTACATGTCTGCAGACGTGATACTATGTTTGTGTACAAACATTCTTTCCTCCAGACGCTGAAGAAATGCGCTTCGGGGTTGGCGTCATCTCTGAGGAGGCACATATGGGTAATGAATTCTGTCTTTAACTACTGTGGATCTATGTTTTTTTGCACTTTATATATTTGCTTGATTATTGGACGTTGTTGAATTGTTACCATTGTGCCCCCTTACGGTTGATGCTGCCATTTCTCTGCACTTTGTTTTTATGATTTCAATTTTATGTTTTGAAAATAAAGGCTATTATGAATTTCATGCAGTCTGGCTATTGCTTACAGGTATTTGTATTGTTTTTTGGCCATAGGCATGCACCTTATGCACAGTGATTGACACAATTTGTGTGCAACGTTTGTTTATTGGCGGAGCTCTTTTTTGGTTACAGTTATTACTTTAGTTGCCCTTCTCTGAACAATCTCCAGCTCTGCTATGTCTACCTTGTTTACAGGAGCACAGAACTGTACACTGTACTCCATGTGTGGTCTGACTAGTGATTTGTAAAGTGGCATGACTATGTTCTCATCACAGGCATCTATACACCTTTTGATGCAACCCTTTATCTTATTGACCTTGACAGCAGCTGCCTGACTCTGCTTTCTACAGCTTAGTTTGCTGTCCACTAAAATTCCTAAGTCTTTTTCCATGTCAGTGTTACCCAGTGTTTTAGTATGCACTGGTGACATGTATTTTTCCTTCCTTCCTTTAAAGACGCAGTTCCACTTTTTCCTGGGTCAGACAGGGCACTTGTAATGGGGAATTTACTTTTACATTCTGCATTTTCATCTGACAGTTTATTTTTCTCGGTAAATACAGTGGAGAAAAAAAAAATTATTTACGGTATATAACTGAAGAACATTTTAGGGTTAGTTTTACTCTCTTTGGCAATGAATCTCTGTCTCTAGTTTGGCTGCTTTTATTTGTCTTTTACATATTCTATTTTTTTTTCCTTATAGTTTTTCTCTCTACTGTCTTGTATTAGTGATTTAAATGCTTTCTTTTTGTCATTTATTGCTTTCTTTACAATTCTATTTATCCACATTGTTTTTTTCTTGTTCCTTAACCTTTTATCCCCATAAGGTATGTATCTCTCACAATTAGATTTTAGGATGCCTTTAAAAATATCCCATATTGTGGCTGTATTTTTATTTTTGAGGACTTTGTCCCAGTTAGGCCAATTGCCTCTCTTAGTTGGCTAAATTTTGCTTTTTTGAAGTTTGGTATTTTTGTTCCTCCCTGAAGAAGCACTCTTTTGAAGGACAATTGGAAGGTTATTATTTTATGGTGACTGTTTCCCATGTGTCCCCAACCAAAGGTAATTGTCTTTGATTATTGCCATTTGATACTGTACCACCTAAATGGTTAGTATATAAAATGAGAACGATTGGCTTGGAAGAAAATGTCTGTATGTGGGTAAGTAACTGGCTCAGTGATAGAAAACAGAGGGTGGTTATTAATGGTACACACTCAGATTGGGACACTGTCACTAGTGGGGTACCACAGGGGTCAGTTTTGGGCCCTATTCTCTTCAATATATTTATTAATGATCTTGTAGAAGGCTTGCACAGTTCAATGTTTGCAGATGACACTAAACTGTGTAAAGTAATTAACACAGAAGAGTATAGTATACTGCTACAGATGCATTTGGATAGACTGGAGGCTTGGGCAGAGAAGTGGCACTGACATGGAAAAGGACCTAGGAATATTAGTGAACAGCAAACTAAGCTGTAGAAACCAGTGTCAGACAGCTGCTGCCAAGGCCAATAAGATAATGGGTTGCATCAAAAGGGCATAGATGCCCGTGATGAGAACATAGTCCTGCCACTTTACAAATCACTAGTCAAACCACACATGGAGTACTGTGTACAGTTCTGGACTCCTGTGAACAAGGCAGACATAGCAGAGCTGGAGAGGGTTCAAAGGAGGGCAACTAAAGTAATAACTGGAATGGGTGGACTACAGTACCCAGAAATATTATCAAAATTAGGGTTACTTTAGAAAAAAAGACGATTGAGGGGAGATCTAATAACTATGTATAAATATATCAGGGGTCAGTACAGAGATCTCTCCCATGATCTATTTATCCCCAGGACTGTGACTATGATGAGGGGACATCCTCTGCATCTGGAGGAAAGAAGGTTTGTACACAAACATAGAAGAGGATTCTTTACAGTAAGAGCAGTGACACTATGGAACTCTCTGCCTGAGGAGGTGGTGATGGTAAGTTCTAAAAGAGTTCAAGAGGGGCCTAGATGTATCTCTTGAGGGTCACAATATTACAGGCTATAGTTACTAGAGATGGGTCGTTGATCCAGGAAGTCATTCTGATTGCCTTACTGGAGTCAGGAAGGAATTTTTCCCCTAAAGTGGGTAAAATTGGCTTCTACCTCACAGGGTTTTTTTTGCCTTCCTCTGGATCAACTTGCAGGATAACAGGCCGAACTGGATGGACATATGTCTTTTTTTTCGGCCTTATAAACTATGTTACTATGTAAATTTCAAAATTTCACTTTTTTGGCAGATTTTCCATTTTAATCAAATTTTTTCTTTAACCTTTCAAGGTTTTACAGCAAAACAAAGTTCAATTCTACTACACTGCAGTTTACAGAAACACCCCATATGTGGTGGACAACTGCTGTAAGGGTACATGGCAGGGTGCAGAAGAAAAGGAGCGCCATATGGTTTTTGGAGGGCAGATTTTGCTGGACTGGTTTTTAGACACCTTTTCCCATTTGAAGCACACCTGATGCACCCCTGCAGTACAGTAGAAACTCCCAAAAGGTGACCCCATTTTGGAAACTATGGGATAAGGTGACAGTTTTATTGGTATTATTTTGGTGTACATATGGTTTTTGATCGCTGTATATTACATTTTTTTGTGAGGCAAGGTAACCAAAAAATGGCTGTTCTGGCAGTTTTCATTTTTTTACAATGTTCATCTGACAGGTTAGATCATGTGCTATTTTTATAGAGCAGGTTGGTACAGATGCAATGATATCAAATACGTCTACTGTTTCAGTAAAAAATTATGTTTTTGTGTCTATTTTCTGAACGTCATTTTTTAAAATTTTTCTGCCGATCATCTTGTGCAGTTTTTTGCAGGAAGTGTTGACGTTTTTATTGGTAGAATTTTTGGGTACATATGATTTTTTTAATCATTCATTATTACACTATATGGGGCAAGGTGACCAAACAATTGGTTGTTTTGGCACAGTTTTTATTTATTTATTTTTACAGCGTTCACCTGTGGGGGTAGGTCATGTGATATTTTTATAGAGCTAGTCGGTACGGATGTGCAAAACCTATTATGTCTACTTTTTTATTTATTTCACTTTAACACAATAATAACATTTTTTAAACACATTCTGAGAGCTATAGTTTTTTTTTTTTGCAATTGTCTTATGTAGGGTCTCATTTTTTGTGGTACCATTTTGGGGGCCATACATCTTTTTGAGCGATTGGTGTTGCACTTTTTGACACTTTTTTTTACAGTGTTTATCTGATGGGGTATATTATGTGATATATTTGTAGAGCCAGTCATTACGGGCACAGCGATAACGTGTATTTTTTCTTTTCTATTTTTTATTATAAAATCAGGGGAAAGGGGCTTTTTTTTACTCGAAACATTTTTTTTATCATTAAAAACTTTTTTTTTTACTTTTTGTACTTTATTTCTGTCCCACTGTGGTACTTCAACTTTTGGGGGTTTAATCTTACAATACATCTGTATTTTAATGCATTGCCTGTTAGTGTATTACAGTGAGTAATACACTAACAGGCAATGTATTATTACTCATTGGGTCCCAGTCACCATAGAGCGGGGACCCAATGGGATCCTTCACTGACCACAAACCTCTTCTATGCCGCGGTGAGCGGTGACAACGGCATAGAAGAGGTTAATCCACAGGCATTGGCTTTTACAGCGATGCCGGCAGATACAGCAGGGGCCTAGCAATCAATGACTGCCGGGCCCCTGCAGTGATCGGCGTGCACCGCTCCAGTGCCTGCCCGATCACCATGACATAATAGTACGTCAAATTGCGGCAAGTCTCCTGCCGCTATGAGGTATTATTACATCATGTGTCAGGAAGGGGTTAAAGCAGCTTTGAGTGTTAATAACATGGAAACAGAGAAAGAAAGTAAAACATAGTGATCTGTACTCCAAATATGTAGCACTACTCCTGTAGTACTGCAGATAATAGTCCAAGCACATGGTGTCAGATTCCCATTAAAAAGCTGATGCATGTGCTGGGATCCACTGCCGGCTCAGGGCCCACAGGGGATTAACTGGCTTCCCACTGGGTCAGTCTGACATTGCTGTCCATTTATGTAAGCACTGTAATGTTGATGATTCTTGTTGACTATTATGCCTGCATGACATTGTATGTATACTTCTTTTTGTAAATCTCATTGAGACAAGTTTGGCTTTCTCAATAAAACAGTAAAAAAAAAAAAAAAAAAAAACAAAAAACAAACAACAGAAAAACCTAAAGGTGTAGAAGAAAATCGAAAAAATGATATTCAAAAGCAAGTTTATTTTAATTAATTGATCAATGAATCACATCCATATAATGCAAAGTAATATTAGCAATTTCTATAGCAAGTAGCATTTAATCAAGAACAGATTTTGCAGTCAAAAGAAGCTAAAGCAAAAATATATAAATATTGTTGTCTAGCATTCTATGATAAGTCTACAGGTGGATAAAAAACACTCAAGAGGTCATCACAGACATGTAATGTTATATAATATGATTCTAATTTCATTTGTGGGGTGCCTCGAATCTCTTCAGTTTCTGTACAGTTCTCCATCTTAAAATCCTTTGTGAAACATAGTTCAATTTGTCCAAGAGTTTGAAAGTCTTCACTCTAAAATGACAATTACAGCTTTATTAAACAAGTTATTCAAGCAGAAGGGTTCTATAATTAGCATATTTTTATTCATATATTGTATTGCTCTGCTCCTCTAGTGACATGGCTTTTTTAATCTTATGGAGAATATAGGCCCATGATGCATAAGCCAACAAAGTGCTGTACTGTACCTTTCCTACATATTCAGTATTCAATAACTCTAAGAGCTCTTTCAGACGAGCGTGTCATGTGCGGAAATCAAGCTCCGTGTGTGAGCGATATTCCCTGTTATGGACACAGCTGTGTGCCTCTGCATGACCTTACTTCTACAGAATTATACTGACAGCATTATAAATGAGCAGTGTCCATAATGGCAAATGGACAAGCTTCTGACATGTTGGGTGTGGGGATGGTGAGTCTGCATGTGATTACTCTGTGTGGGTGGTTGAGATATAAATGTCATTGGTGCATTGGGGGAGATAAGGTCTGATTGATATTACTGGGGGGGGGGGGGGTAATCAGTGTTATGGAGCACCAGGATATGGGAAACCCCCACCTAACCCCATCACCTACAATACACTTACCAACAAGGAGGGCAGCCCTGTGTTAGGTAAGATGACTAAGCGATGGTTGCTGTCCCCCACCACTGTCAGTAAGTGAATGGTTGGAATGTCCTCTATACATTGATCAGTTAGGAGCAGTGACATGCTGCACACATCACTTGAAACATCCAAAGAAAATACAAAGTTCCTTTTTATGGACATCACTTTCAGAGAAATTTGACAGTTTGACAAAGATTGCAATGCTATCAGTCTTTGGGTCAACGTATTTGTTTTTTTTTTCACAATTCTCTTTTTATTAAAGAAGATTACAATGTACAAAAGCAATGTAACATCAGCAATCATTTTCAATTTTGTTTGTATATATATATATATATTCAATTGGGCAAGAACAATGCCCAACAGCAGATACACCATCCATATAATGGAGTGAGAAAGGGAAATGAAAAGTGGGAGGAGGAGGGGGGGGATATGGGGTGAGAGAAGAGTCACGATATTCGCGTTCATAACTGCTACCACCTGATAAGATTAAGGATACAGTGAAATCAGGTCTGAGCAAACCAACACAAGGGGAGTATCTGTCTAACTGGGTCAATACATCTCATAAAGTAAACCCACCCAAGGTGTGTAGTATTAACTACTGTTAGTAGAACTGACTATAAAACAAACCCCCTATGTTTCCGCCACAGAAACATAGCTCTCGCGCTAGTCTCCCAATGGGCTAATTCTTCAAACCTATATAACTGGTCCACCTTCTCTGTCCATTCGGCAATCGAAGGGGCTACAGTGGATCTCCACTTGTATGGAATAAGCAATCTAGCTGCAGTGATAAGCATAGTGGGTAGGCTACGACAATTTGGTGTAAAGCCACTTTTGGGGCACCAAAGTAAGAGGAGCTTAGGGTCCAAAGCTATGCTAGAGGAGCAGATATTGTTAATCAATCTCTCAATGTCCACCCAAAAGGCCCTAATAGATGGGCAATTTACCCTATATGAGATAGGGACCCCACTTCCTGATTGCACCTCCAGCACAACTCAGGGATATCTGCATTTATTTTGTGCATATATTCTGGAGTTTTGTACCATCTGGTAAGTAACTTAAAGGAGTTTTCTTGTATTTTGATACATCTATTAAATCCGTGGGAGTGGGAGAGGGAGAGGATAAATACTTTTTCTGGATCCGATAGCTTTATGCTTAGTTCAGTCACCCATTGTGTCAAATAATACATATGAGGGGGGAGGTCAGATAATAATGATTTATAACATATGGACAATAGACCCCTTGGGAGGCGTTCCGCAGACAGTAGTTTTTCAAGCCACGAGTTGGGAGAGGATGCTCTATCAGGTATGGTAAGTCGTCGCAGATCCCGTCTAAAGTCAAGTAAGTGGAGGAAAGGAGCTTCAGTTACCCTGGGAGAGCTTAGGATACAATCCCAATTTCTAGTGCCATCAGCTTTCATTATAGTATTCAAGGGGGTGTTACGTAGTGCCGACCAGACTCCAGAGGGCTCCCCAACCCCAGCATGTAAGTAAAGTTGTAAAAACGCAAGAGGCTTATCTTCTAGTGGGAACTTCAGAACTTTCCTTTCAAATAGTGAAGACCAGTAATCTAGAATACCTTTTTATAGTATATAAAAACTAGAGATGTCAATTTCTTATGTATGCCCCATAGTATAGAATGTTCTGATGGAGTGAGCAGGAACCTTTCCAGATCTGCACAAAAGGTTGGGCGAGCGTCTCACCAAGAGAGAAACTCCTCTTGATAGCTGAGTCACTTTGTAATATAAGTGGAGATCTGGTAGCCCAAAGCCACCAAATCTCTTTTCTCTTGTAAGAATGTGATATGCTATTCTAGGGGTTCCTCCACTCCATAGAAAGTTAGAGAAAAGTCTTCTAACCTCTTTAAAGTAAGACAGGGGGAGCCATAGAGGCAGGGATTGCAGTAGGTAAAGGGACTATGTATGTTTTAAGAAAATTCTTTCTACCTATCCAAGAAATAAAAGGAATCTTAGTGTTGGCTAATTGTGTACGGACAGTTTGTAGTAGGGGTGTGTAATTTAGGCTCCTCAGGTCCTCAGGATTTGCTGAGATATGTATGCCTAAATATTGGATACTTTTGGGTGCCCAGCGGAACGGTGTGGTGTCCTTGAGGTGTTGCACGGTGGATAATGGGCAGGTTACATTTAAAGCTTCCGATTTGGCATAGTTTATTTTGAAATTTGAATTGTTCGCCAGAGTCTTTAAATATGTCCAAAAGTGCCAGAAAAGATGTGCGCGGATTAGAAGAAGTGATAAGGAGATTGTCTGCAAACGCTGCGGTGACGTGTGTATGAGCCCCGATTGTTACCCCTTTAATGCGCTCGTCTTGTCTGATCTTACTGAAAAGAGTCTCCATTACTATAATGAAAAGAGACGGTGACAGCAAGCATCCTTGACGCGTCCCATTCAATATTTTGAAAGACGGGGATAGGGTCCCATTAATTTTGACTTTAGCGGAGGGATCAGAGTACAAGGTGAAAATTGCATCTATAAATTGATTCGGGAGTCCAAATTTGTGTAATGCAGCTGACATATATTGCCAACTCACCCTATCGAAGGCTTTCTCAGCATCTGTGCTGAGCATAGCCAAGGGAGTTTGAGTATGTTTGGCCCAGGAAATCATCCTAATTAAGCGAATTGTGTTCTCCTTTCCCTGTCTCCCGGTCACAAAGCCAACTTGCTCCTTGCCCACTATTTGTAGCAATATCTTTTGTAGTCTTTGCACCAATATTTTAGCCCACCATTTAACGTCGGCGTTAAGTAATGATATAGGTCGATAACTGCCACAGTCTAATGGGTCTTTCTTATCTTTATAGATCACTGTGACATGCGCTTCCAGAGATTGGGCAGGGAGTTTAGATCCGTGCATGAGGGAATGGCATAATTTTAAGAAATGAGGGGATAGTATTTCCTTAAATGTTTTATAGTATTGAATGGAAGTCCATCCGGACCTGGGCTTTTACCAGGGTCAACGTATTTGTGGGAGCAGATCTTCTCACATATGAATGCCATCATCTGCCCCTCTGTAGACTTACTACATACCACTCTAGGGCCTGTGTCCAACTGAAAGTCACCTTGTATGAACCACAGCTGGATCATCTTTGTACGCCCTCCACCACTTTCGGGGCTCCGTTCTCGATATATAGACATCGAAGCAATATGCCCCCATTGTCTGAGATGAGACAACCATGGTAGCTGCGCAATTCTGGTAGCTGCACAAATTTTACAAGTTTTCCAAGAATGACCTATACTCTATACTTCACAGATGTGGCAAATGTCAATTGTACAAGCAAAACACTACTCCATTTGAGTACTAGCATGTTATATTATTAGTCCACTGTTCTAAAGAATTTAGTATAAGAACACCAGCATAACGTGATTTTCAAATAGAGTAGCGCCACTGTTTGTACAGATAGCACATATGTAGGATAGGCCATCAATGTACATTCCCATTAAATATCTTTAGTTCTGAGTTAGGGCTCATGCACACGAACGTATTTCCGTATGTCTGTATTTCTCTTCCGCTAAAAAATTGAACATGTCCTATTATTGTCCGCATTACGGACAAGGAGCACCCATCCATATAAAAAAAAAAAAAAAAACAACTTTTAGTAGTAGTATGTTTAGTACAACACAAATAAAACAATGAACATATAAATCTGAAAATACTGCCACAATATTTATTAACAAAATGATAAATCCATTACCGGGTGTGGAGGAAGACACTGAATTTTTGGTATAATGCCATATGTATTCAAAATTGCATCTTTGATGTCTTTTACCTAAAAAAAAAAAAAAAAAAACATTTTTGATACATTTTAGATTTTTTTTCTTTTCTGTGCTGTTGTCTTAGGGCTCATGCACACGAAAGTATTTTTTTCTATGTCCATTCTGTTTTTTTTGTGGCCTGTATGCGGAACCATTCACTTCAAAAAATGACTTCATGTGCATTCTGTTTCCGTATGTCCACATGGCTGTTCCACAAAAAAGATAGAACATGTCCTATTCTTGACCATTTTGTGGACAAGGATAGGCATTGTTATTGGTATATGTGAATTGGTATATTATATATATATATATATATATATATATATATATATAACATTTACACATGGTACATTGATCTAACATTGGAGGACATTTAATCAGCCAATAATCACAGTTACAATCAGTAGCTAGGTAAAACTTCTACAGTGTAGATGGACAGATAACGATCCTTTGTGTTTTAATGAAATGCCCCAGGTTTATCTAGATCAACGGAGACAGTGTGGCTGCAAGAACAATAGATAAGGTCTGTCCAGGGCAGTTTCTGTTTATGGTAAAGGTGACTATTATCGGTCACTGCCCTGACAAGAATCTTCCCTCCACATTTTAAGTTAGACAACTGCCTCAACCAAAGCAGGATTAGAGAATCAACCAATCATAATATGAGTTTAGTTTAAAATGGCCAATAGACTTATTGGAATCCAGTTCTAGCCAATGAGATGTCCTTCAAATGTTAGTCAATGGGTAAAAAATGGTATAACAAGGAAGGCTGATGGATGGTTAAAAAGAGAAAGGTAGAAAAAGATTATGAAAGAAAGAAGGAGAAAGAAGAAGAGAAAGGAATGAAATGATAGACTGAGAGACATGAACCGATAAATGAGCTGAGGTAATTTATTCTGGGTATAAGTAGGCTTATTCATACTAAGAGCTATAACCTTGCTGTTATCTGGGTCTGATAATCGGAATAAAGCTTCATCTCTGAAAAAGAACCGAGGAGCGCTGCTGTCATCTTTTCATTATACTTCACCCGTCATAATTAACAACAACTGTCACAATAGATCCGCAAAAAAAAAAAGGATTCAATACAGAAGTCATACAGTCATCCGTATTTTTTGCAGATCGCAAAATACTTACGTTCGTATGCATGAGCCCTTAGTTGTACATATTAGAAATGCATTACTCTTAATCTAAATCTATGGCAGCCATAAATCTAAGCCTTTCTTCGAGCCAAGAAACTGGCGTGAACAAAAATACTGTAAATGTTGCGGGCCTGTGGCACTGCCCGTTCCCTGCCCATGGCACTCCCCCTTTTCTCGCCATTTCTGAAAAGTGACATAGAGGAGGAAATGTTGCATATTGTTTTTTTTCTATTAGTAAGTGTTCCCCAAAATGTGCAGGACAGGTAATAATGCTGGACATTTACATGAGCTGAACTCTGACACATCTTTGCTCCATGCGAAGAGGTAATAGTAAAAAACCTCTGGATGGTGCTGTCAAGTTATCCCAATCTAAGGATATATTTTGTAATCCAAATCCAAACATAAAACAAAAATAGGCATGATAAAATAGCTAGGTCACTAGATATAAAATGCGGACTTTACATTTCATAGCCTTACCGGTTCCTTCCTCAGGTCCAAATTACTGTATGCTCTTTGAACACAATCTTTTGTACATATGGCACACGTTGGTGGCAAAACACATAGAGAGGGAAAATGTAAATCTGGTCAACTTACCAAATCTACATTTAAAACATTCAAAATATGTGTATAATACATGAACCCAATTGTAAAGAAGAGGCTTATCACTAGTTATAATACACTATTCTGTAGGCACTTTGATGTTACACCCGCTAGTATGATTCCCTAGCAGCAGTGCATTCACAGTTTCACTGGCAGTTAGTTACATTGTGTGTGAGTGCTTGCTTTGCTGTTAAACACATGCAAGCACTCACACAATGTACTAACTTCAATGTAACGCTTATTACTTAGTGATTACTGGGAAATAATCAGTTATTTTCAAACCTAGACACCTTTATGATTGCTACTTGTAGCCATTTTATAGATACACAGAGGGATACTGATTGTCTTAAAGGGAATCTGTCACCCAGATTTTGGACCATTATCTACAGTAATACATGCGTAGTACTGCAGATAAGGGGTCCAGATCACTATTTTTTATCTTCCTACTGCCCCCCATTCCCCTGCTGTCAAAATTCAAAGCTGTATTGAAATAAATTGTCAGCTGTGCATGTGCTTATGAGTCCTCTCTAAAATGAGAAATTCAATTTGGACGGTTTGCCGAAATTTCCAAAAAGATTTGATTCAATCTGAGTTTATTTGTGACGAATCACATTAAAAAAACAGCTATTTTCCGGCGTCTGTATGACCGGCAGTTGACAGACGTCACTGTTAGAATCGCTTCATACTTCACTTATTTAGTCAGTTACGGGACCAAAACTGACCACATACCTCAAGTGTGAACTCAGCCTTACAGATCAATGTTAGCATCCAGAATAAAGAATCGTGCAGTGGCCCAAAATTCTATTATAGAGTGAAGAAGCGAACTCCTTTTACACCGTTGTCAGACGATTCCACATAGATTTCTACAGAACCTGTTCTGGTACACGCTGAAACAAGTAGTGCCCCCATGACCGAGTGGACCGGGTGTCAGCAGTAAGTTTGTGTAGACGCCAATTTTTATTTTTAGGGTGAGGGGGCAACAGCAGTGGCAGTAACCGCATTAGATGGTGCGTGGCAGTAGGAGAACATGGCAGCAGAGGCAGCAGGTGTGTGGCATCAAGCGGTGGCAGCATCAAATTAGTGGGTGAATGGTTCTCTTTTCACAAAGTTTGGGTGTGGCACCCAGAATGATGTCTGATACATCAGGCATTGGTGGGTGGAAATCCTGGCTGATCCACACCTGATTCATCTTGACAACGGTCAGTCTCTCCACATTTTGGGTGGAAAGGCAAGTTCTCCTTTGGGTAACTATGCCCCCAGCCGCACTAAACACCCGCTCTGATGTGAGACTACTGGGCAGGCAGGAAAGCTTGTCCATGGAAAACTCATCGAGTTGCGGCTACAAATCAAGTTTGGCTGCCCAGTAGTCCAGGGTATCTTGGATGTCGGGTAGCAGGGAACAGTCTAAGTATGCTACCACCTACTTGTTCAGGTTCTGCTCCATGTCTTGCTGCTTCAGGTGGGTGGTTTCTTCAGTAGGTGGTGAAGAAAACTGATCATTAGAGACTCTACACCCAAGTTGCTGCTGATGGAGCTGGTGCCGCTCCTGCCCCCCCAGCAGCCAAGGCAGTGGAACGTTAGTGCAGAGGGGCCCTGCTCAGATCTTCATGAGGATGGGCGATGGAGCACATAGGCAGCGGCCATCTGACTACATGTCTCGGTAGTATTTCAGTTTATCCTCCCACTCAGTGGGTGGAAAAAAGGCCACCATTTTGGAGCAGTAGCAAGAGTCTAACATGGTGGAGAGCCAGGGTGTGTCAGGGTCATCCGCCTGGTCTTCCTCATCGCCTTATACCTCGGACTGCTCTTGTCACTTGTGCAGAAAAAACACCCATTTCCATATACATTGCTTGTGCATAAATGTCCCCCTCCTCCAGTTCAGCCCCCACAGGACTCAGGTGGCCGTGAGATGTAGGTGCCACTTCTCCTGTCCCCTAGCCAGCCAGATTTATCAGCGTCTGCTCAACGACGTGGCATGACGTAGTTCATCGTGTATTCCTGGCGAATGACAAATAAAGTGGCCCCCTCAAAAAGCCTGAACAAACGGCAGGTGTCACGGATGAGCTTCCACTGACTAGCATTGAAGTTACACAGGGGAGTGTTCCTGTCTGCCTGCATCAAGAAATCTTTTACAGCCTTCCTCTGCTGATATACGTAGTCGGTCCAACATGTGGAGGGTGGAGTTCCAATGGGTTGAAACGTCGCATATTAGGCAATGTTGGAGAACGCCATTATGCTTTGCAGCTAAAGGAGGGCGTGTTTTGCAGTGTAGGAGTGGCTGAAGTACATGCACAGTTTCCTAGCCATTTTCAGGACGTCTTGCATTTAGAAAGAAGACTTCAGGAACCGCTTTACAACCAGATTAAAGATATGCGCAATGCAGGGAGCATGGGTCAGCCCTTTTTTACGTAGTGCCGACGTGATGTTCTTCCCGTTGTCGGTGACCATGGTTCCAATGTTAAGTTGGTGTGGAGACAGCCAGGATTGGATTGCCTCTTGAAGGACGCAGAGCTGTTCCTCCATGATGAATTTAAAAACACAGAGGTATCTGCAAGCACAATGAAAGTGCTTGGGGACACCCCTGTGTGTTATTTTTATATTGGGTTATAATAATAATAAAAAAAAACTATACTCACAGGGGATTTGAAGCCACACCCTTCTACTCTAAAAGCCAGCACTCTAACCACTGAGCTATGGAGCTCAGCAATGCATAGTATGACCAATTCTTTGTATAAAAACCTCTGAAGATGTCCATGTATTATACGTGTTATAAGTGTATATATTGCAGAAGTATCTATATACATACATGTGTGTGTGTGTGTATATATATAGTGGATGATAAATCCAAGTTATCTCAGCGTCTAGATGAAGTATCTAACATGTTTGCACAGAGGGGTTATCCTAGGAGGTTAGTGGAGGCACAGAGACAACGATTGAGGATACAGAATGACAACATGCCCCAAAGAACAACTAATAACAACATGACTCGGGTTCCATTTGTGTCTACATATTCGGAACATAGTAGGAAAATAGCAACTATTATACGCAAGCATTGGCACTATTTATCTGAATACATGCAACATGTGCCAGAATTACGTAATCCCCCTTTGCTCTCTTATCGTAGATCCCCAAGTCTTAGGGATAGGCTGGTCAAGACTGAAATATATAGACCAGTCAGATCAGTACAGAGCACCATTGGGCCAGCTAGGCTGGGGTGCTTTCCGTGTCTCTCATGTGTTAACTGCCCTTACATGCTGAAGGGCAATATTTTTAGACACCCTAATAACAATGTGAGTGTTCGAGTTAAACACTTTTTAACGTGTAACTCGAGTTATGTGATTTATATCCTTACCTGCCCATGTAATATGTGGTATGTGGGAGAGACCACACTTGAAGTGAAAATGAGAATAATTAATCATCGATTCAGTATTAGACAAAAAAGAAAAGATCTCCCGGTTCCCAAACATTTTGTGGAGGCCGGACATAATGAGAAGGATTTGAGATTTATGGTCATTGACCACGTTCCACCACTCCCACGTGGAGGTAACAGAGAGAGGGTCTTATGTCGCAAGGAGTTACAATGGATTTACAGATTGCAGACAGTAAAGCCGTATGGTTTAAATGTTGACTTTAATTTGAATTTTTGAAGATAGAGCTATTGCCCCTGTGAAGCTCTCCGTTGAAACCCCTGGTTGGGAGAAAAGGAGGTGACAATTGTGCTTTGATATATTTTAGTATGCAACTCTAATTGAACTATTGTTGTTTTTCTCTTTTTAGATTCTATTTGGACTGTACAAGCAATTCCTCAAGATCACCACACATGAGTATTATATACCCGTTTTATATGGATATGTTTATTAAATGGTGTAATATACTATACCTTAAGTATTATGGTCAGTGTATGGGGCACGTACATACTAAGTGGGCATTTGTGTCTTAGCATTACATGTAACGTATTTTGATACAAGGTTGTTCTTGAAATGGTCACTATACACATACTACCCATACATCGTTATTACTAATGATTGAGGTTGCATATTGACCTGAGTGAGTATGCATATGACACCCGGCATGCGCAGAGTTTCTGTGATAGACCTGGTGCCACACTTAGGTTAATAACTCCGTGATCTAGGACGTGGTCTTGTTGGAGTTATTAAACTCACTAATAACAGCCATTAACATATGTATATACCAGTGGAATGTACTTTATTTATAATGTAAAGTTTATGAAGAGCATAATATATAATGAATTACCAATTATCGAGCACACGATGTAGATTGAATGCCGTCACTTGAGGTGCCCATACACATTGACTCATGTACCTTGTACGCATGCGCCCGATATTCGGATCATTCTTTACTAAAAATTTGTAGTGCGCAGACGCGCGATCTTTGACATCTAATAGGTGTCGAGTCACGTGATACGTAGTGCGCTCACGTCATCTGAGGCACATGATCGCAACATTATACAATATATCACAGTGCGCACGTCCTGGAATGAACGTCGGCGCACTCTGATCCACGTGACGCCGGACGCGGCTTCTTTGATACGGGCCTTACATACTCCTTGTGGATGATCTTGTAGTTTTAATGATACTTGATTTTAAGTCACGGAACACATGTATGTGTGTACTAGAGGTGTAGCTCCCATGGAATGGGTCATATTAGCACTATGGAGAGATAAAAGTATAGTTCACAGTATGTTATGTACACGATCTAGCACATGACACATGTCTTTATTATTATTTGTGTTGACATAATTACACTTTGATTTTGATTGGATATTGTACACACCCCCTCATTTGTAATCCCGCCTTGTTTGACTATATATATTTGTGTGTGCGCACTTGTCACTATGCTTGAGAAAGGCCGCAGTGAGCAGGCCGAAACGTTGCATCTGGGTGAATAAAACACCGTATATCACACTTCTGGAGTGCTGCCTCATTTTGCGATAATTATTGATGAACATGGGCCGTAGGTCTGGTTGCACCCATATTCTCACTAACGGAGTGCTGCTGTTTTTCTGTGTTATATATATATATATATATATATATATATATATATATTTATATGTGTGTGTTCATTTCCATCATCCGATGTAGACAGCGCTTCAATTATTTTAAAACTTTTTTCAGTTACTAAAAAATCTAAAATTATATTTCTACTACAAGAAATATATAATAAACAGGAACAGTCTATTTAGGTTTTTAAACAGAAAAGATTTGTGGCTTTTAAACACTAAACTATGTAGCTCAGAGGTTAGAGAAGTGGTTTTTTTTATGTAGTTGATTATGGGTTCAAGTCCCCTCAAAATTTATATTTTCTTATATATTAAAAAAAAATGAAAATGCAACACAACATAGCCCCTATTGATGTCACCATTATGGGAGCACTGAGGATATCACTGTTATGGGGGCGCTGTGGATATTACTGTTATGGGGGCAATGTGGAGGTCACTGTTATGGGGGATCATGCAAACGACCATGATCGGCCCAGGAATCCATGTACCGGTCATTATGTCGGCCACGTTTTCCAGGATGACCGAGATTTCCCTGACCTGCACTGCCTGTATGACAGTAATGTATGATATAACCATTCTATGTCTGACCGTTGGGGTAGTTGTTGTGTACTTACCCCCCTATTAGATAGAGAACATCAGTTTCATACATTATCATACTGCCATACAGCCAGTTCGGGTCAGGAGAGTGCGGTCGGCCTTGGGAAATGTGTCCTGCACACAGACTGTGTTCCCCGGGCTGTTCATGGTCGTATCAAACGGTGTACCACACATGATGGGCCATGATAAACACTTCAGCAGGCAGACCAAAAAAGATAGGATTAAGACTCAGCACACCACTGTATCCATTTTCTGGTCTACAAGTTGTGGATTTGCTAAATAAGGATACTGTATGTCTGTGATCCTCATTTTTTTGCAGAGCCATTGACTTTTATGGGTTTAATGTCTGAATTTTGAGGACCAGAATAGGACATGTTCCACCTTGCAGAAATGACATACGGATGTGGAAAGCACCCGGGTAACGTCCATGTGTCTTTCACATCCGCATGTCAATTCTGCAAAAGATGCCCTATTCTGGTCCTCAAAATGTGGACCTCGAACCCATAGAAGTCAATGGTTCTGAAAAAAATGCAGATCAGAGACATACGGTATCCTTATTTAGCGGATCCACGACTTACAAAACAGATACAGTCGTGTGTATGAGGCTTTACATTCACACTTCAGCAGGATGTATCATTCAAGATAAGATTAGATACACACTTCAGCAGGCAGTATCATACTAGATAGGATTAGATACACACTTCTGCAGGCAGTACCACACAGGATAGGATTAGATACACAGTTTAGCAGGCAGGATCATACATGAGAATCCTTGATACAGAAACAGTAGACTGTATCACAGATGAAAGATTTAGATACAGAGGCACAACAGACAATATCTGACATGATACGCTTAGATACACAGCACACTAGACAGAATAATACAAGAAGGGATTAGATACACACCTCAGCAGGCTGTATTGCACACAAGAGCTCAGCTGTATCAAGCTCAGCAAAATCGTACATGATAGGATTAGATACACATTAGAGATGAGCGAAACTATTCGCCACTTCGTAGATTCGTATCGAATCTTGGGATTTTTGAGCTGCGAAGCGAATCCGAATATTAGGTGATTCGCTTAGCTTTTGTACGCATTCGCTACGTAGTGTGTCCTATAAATTATACGCTATTCTAAGTATAATTTAGTTACTCTATACGCTGTCGCGTACGAATTCAGTTCAGCGATGCAGACTTTTCCCTGGTAGTTACTCTATACGCTGTTGCGTACGAATTCAATTCAGCGATGCAGACTCCTCCCTGGTAGTTCCGCCCCTTTCTCCAGCGCGGGAGGATGACGAGGCAACTCAGGAAATTAAGTTGCGCATTCGTGCGCCTCATCCCTTTTTCCCCCTTTTCAGGTTATTTGGGGAGCCCCTTGAAAGAGGGTTTTTTAAGGAACCTTTGCTGCTTTTTTTTTACCCATTTGGATTACAATTTTACCTATGTGGATTACAAATTGCGACTGAGTTTGGGACTCTGCTCCAGTTCTATGACAAGCGTCAGAACAAAAGAGACTTAAACGTGTCCGTGAGCATACTAGGTAGGTGATATTTAAAATTTTTATATTATACCTATAATAATGTAACATAGTAACATAGTAACATAGTTTGTAAGGCCGAAAAAAGACATCTGTCCATCCAGTTCAGCCTGTTTTCCTACAAGTTGATCCAGGGGAAGTCAAAAAAAAAACCCTGTGAGGTAGAAGCCAATTTTCCTCACTTTAGGGGGAAAAATTCCTTCCCTACTCCAATGGGGCAATCAGAATAACTCCAAGGATCAACGACCCATCTCTAGTAACTATAACCTGTAATATTATTACCCTCCAGAAATACATCCAGGCCCTTCTTGAACTCTCTTAGTGAACTTACCATCACCACCTCCTCAGGCAGAGAGTTCCATAGTCTCACTGCTCTTACCGTCAAGAATCCTCTTCTATGTTTATGTACAAACCTTCTTTCCTCCAGACGCAGAGGATGTCCCCCCGTCACAGTCACAGTCCTTAGGATAAATAGATGATGGGAGAGATCTCTGTACTGACCTCTGATATATTTATACATAGTTATTAGATCTCCCCTCAGTCGTCTTTTTTCTAAAGTGAATAACCCTAATTTTGATAATCTTTCTGGGTACTGTAGTCCACCCATTCCAGTTATTACTTTAGTTGCCCTCCTCTGAACCCTCTCCAGCTCTGCTATGTCTGCCTTGTTCACAGGAGCCCAGAACTGTACACAGTACTCCATATGTGGTCTGACTAGTGATTTGTAAAGTGGCAGGACTATGTTCTCATCACGGGCATCTATGCCTCTTTTGATGCAACCCATTATCTTATTGGCCTTGGCAGCAGCTGTCTGACACTGGTTTCTGAAGCTTAGTTTGCTGTTCTCTAAAATTCCTAGGTCCTTTTCCATGTCAGAGTTACCCAATGCTTTACCATTTAGTATGTACTGGTGACTTGCATTATTCCTTCCCATATGCATAACCTTACATTTGTCAGTGTTAAACCTCATCTGCCACTTTTCTGCCCAAGCCTCCAGTCTATCCAGATCCTGCTGTAGCAGTGCACTGTCCTCCTCTGTGTTAATTACTTTACACAGTTTAGTGTCATCTGCAAAAATTGATATTTTACTGTGCAAGCTTTCTACAAGATCATTAATAAATATATTGAAGAGAATAGGACCCAATACAGACCCCTGTGGTACCCCACTAGTGACAGTGACCCAATCTGAGTATGTACCGTTAATAACCACCCTCTGTTTTCTATCACTGAGCCAGTTACTTACCCACATACAGACATTTTCTCCCAGGCCAAGCATTCTCATTTTGTATACTAACCTTTTATGTGGTACCGTGTCAAACGCTTTGGAGAAGTCCAAATATACGACATCCATTGAGTCACCGCGGTCAAGTCTAGAACTTACCTCCTCATAGAAACTGATTAAATTGGTTTGACATGACCGATCCCTCATGAAGCCATGCTGATATGGAGTTATTTGCTTATTTTCATTGAGGTACTCCAAGATAGCATCTCTCAGAAAACCTTCAAACAGTTTACCCACAACAGAAGTTAAACTTACTGGCCTATAGTTTCCGGGCTCTGTTTTTGGACCCTTTTTGAATATTGGCACCACATTTGCTATGCGCCAATCCTGTGGAACACTCCCCGTCAGTATAGAGTCCTTAAATATCAGAAATAAGGGTCTGTCGATTACATTGCTTAATTCTCTTAGGATACGGGGGTGTATGCCATCCGGTCCTGGTGATTTGTCTATTTTAATATTTTTAAGACATTGCTGCACCTCTTCCTGGGTCAGAGAGGACACTTTTAAAGGGGAATTTACTTTTGTACTCTGCATTTCATCTGACAGTTTATTTTCCTCAGTGAATACAGTGGAGAAAAAGTTATTTAGTAGCTTCGCTTTCTCCTCATCGCTCTCTGCTACTCCCCCCTCATTACTCTGTAAGGGGCCAACACCTTCAGGTTTATACTTTTTAGTATTTATATAATTGAAGAACATTTTAGGGTTAGTTTTACTCTCTTTGGCGATTAATCTCTCGGTCTCTAGTTTGGCTGTTTTTATGTGTCTTTTACATATTCTATTTTTTCCTTATAGTTTTTCAATGCTTCCTCACTCCCCTCCTGTTTTAGTGATTTAAATGCTTTCTTTTTGTCATTTATTGCTTTCTTTACAGTTCTATTTATCCACATTGGTTTTTTCTTGTTTCTTATTATTTTATTCCTATACGGTATGTACCTCTCACAATTAGATATTCGGATGCTTTTAAAAATATCCCATTTTGTGGCTGTATTTTTATTTTTGAGGACTTTGTCCCAGTTAGTTAGGCCTATGGCCTCTCTTAGTTGGCTAAATTTTGCTTTTTTGAAGTTTGGTATTTTTGTTCCTCCCTGAAGAAACGCTCTTTTGAATGACAATTGGAAGGTTATTATGTTATGGTCACTGTTTCCCAGGTGTCCCCCAACCTGCACACCTGTTGTTCTGTCAGGTCTATTGGTTAATACTAAGTCCAGTATGGCCGTCCCTCTAGTCGGGTCCTGAACCAGTTGGTTATTTCCAAGAACCCGTTTCCTTTATGAGATGTACAGGTTTCAGTTTCCCAGTCTATATCTGGGTAGTTGAAGTCCCCCATAATAATGACCTCATTATGATTTGCCGCCTCGTCTATTTCATTTAGAAGTAGATTTTCTGTGGTCTCTGATATATTGGGTGGTTTATAATAAACCCCTATTAGTATTTTATTATTGTTTTTGGCTCCATTTATTTCTACCCACAGTGACTCCACATCTTTATGTCCCTCACTTATATCTTCCCAGAGTGTGGGCTTTAGGCATGACTTTACATAAAGGCAGACCCCTCCCCCTCTCCGGTTTTGACGATCCTTTCTAAAAAGATTGTAACCCTGTACATTAACTGCCCAGTCATAGCTATCATCCAGCCATGTCTCAGTTACTCCCACTATGTCATAGTCCTCCTCACACATCACTAATTCCAGTTCACCAGTTTTATTAGCTAGGCTTCTGGCATTAGTGTACATACAATTAAGAGGTTGATGTATATTTCTTACCCTACACCTTTCCTTCTGATCTGTTCTTGTTCCTCCTTCCATTCCTCCCCCAGTTCCATTACCTTGCCCCAGGTCTCTATCTGCACTATCTTCCCCTCCTATAATGTAGTTACCCTCCCCCCAAGTCCCTAGTTTAAACACTCCTCCAGCCTTCTAGCCATCTTCTCCCCCAAAACAGCTGCCCCTTCCCCATTGAGGTGCAGCCCATCCCTACGGTAGAGCCTGTAGCCGACAGAGAAGTCGGCCCAGTTCTCCAGGAACCCAAACCCCTCCTTCCTACACCAATTCTTGAGCCACTTGTTTACCTCCCTAATCTCCCGCTGCCTTTCTTGTGTGGCTCGTGGTACAGGCAGTATTTCGGAAAACACTACCTTGGAGGTCCTTGCCTTAAGCTTATGCCCTAGATCCCTAAAATCATTTTTAAGGACGCTCCCCCTACCTCTAACTTTGTCATTGGTACCAATATGGACCATGACTGCTGGATCTTCTCCAGCCCCTCCCAGTAATCTGTCAACCCGATCCGCGATGTGCCGAACTCGAGCGCCTGGAAGGCAGCACACCATCCGACGATCCCAGTCTTTGTGACAGATTGCCCTCTCTGTACCCCTAATAATGGAGTCGCCCACTACCAGCACCTGTCTGGCCTGCTCTGCTCTCCTGGCCCCCTGCTTACTGGAGCTGACATTCCCCTGACTGGCAGAGGAAGTGTCCGGCTGCAGCAGTGCTCTCCCTGAAGTAACATCCCCCTCATCTGCCAAACTTGCAAACTTGTTGGGGTGTGTCAGATCAGGGCTAGCCTCCCTGGCACTTTTCCCTCTAACCCGCTTTCTAACTGTTACCCAGCTAGCTACCTCACTTTCCTAAGCCTATGTATTTGCACTTTACCATATATATGTCTCGAATATTCGCTCTGCCTCTAAGGAGTGCACGCCGCGGCCTCTCCTTGTAAGTGCCTGCGTATTACGTAATCGCTTAGACAATAGTACGCTGAGATTCGTAAGCTATTTGTACGCTCATGCGTACGTCTTCTAAGAAGTTGCCTACATTTTGTAAATGAACGTTCGTTATTAGTGAGCGAATGTTCGCTAATAGCACATAATAACGTATATTTTGTACGCAAATACAACAAATCTATTCGTCAAATATACTAATTTTAGGAAAAGTTCGGCGAATGTTCAGTGAATAATTTTTTGAATGATTCGCTCATCTCTAATACACATGTGATTGGATGTGCTTGAAGATTCAACCTGTTCATTACACTCGAGGTGCGGGAAGAGGCTGTGGACAGTCAGTGATGGGATTTAGACACTGAGTGAGAAGAAGACTCATGTCTGGGTGTAGTGCAGGGATCTGGTACTCCAGCTGTTGTGAAACTACAACTCCCAGAATGCATACCTACTCTGCCATTCTCTGAACTCCCATAGAAATAAATGGAGCATGCTGGGTATTGTAGCTTCACAGCAGCTGGAGTGCCAAAGGTTGCTGATCCCTGGTGTAGTGACATGGCCACAGGAGTTATAGAGGAAGTATCTCCTGCAGACAGAGCAGTGTGGGGGCGTGGCCAGCCTGTGACTCATCTCTGTGCAGTGCAGCAAGGCTTGTGTATCAATAAAGTTATGTATTCAACAAAACAAGAAGGGGAGAATGTAAACAGATCTGCGAGGATAATGTGATGTCTTCCAGGGGGGAAGGAAAGCTCAGACATGAAGAACATGTATTGGGGGCATAGATATGGAAGGTGAGGAGTGTTAGGAGCACAGAAAAAGAATTTTGATTTTAGGACCAGACAACCTCATTAACAGTGTCATGCACAGTGCCCTGACCCTTTAAAGGTGGCCTACAGCAGTGAAGAAAAATGGCTGGGTTGTTATTGAAACCTGGTGTAAAACTGTGTGCATGTAGAGACTGAAAGATCTGCGATCTTCTATTGGTTGATAAGGGTCATGTGATCGTGTGCATGGCAATTAGGATAAGAGGAGAAAGACCTGCAGGCTTCTGTTGGATAATGTAGGTCATGTGATGGTGCCATATTTGCAGTTTTTCGGAATATCTCAGAAATGGTAAGTCCTATAGAGACGAGACCCGGTCTAAAATCTTTCTGGGCACCTGCTGTACCTGTGTGCCAAATTTGGTGCATATCAGTCCAGTCGTTTAGTCGCGCATAAAGAACAGACAGATGGACAGAAACTCATTTTTACATATATATATATATATATATATATATATATATATATGTAAGAGACTAGCAGAAGGACCCGGCTTCGCATGGATATATTTCATCTATTTCATTTAATGTTGGTGTGTGTCGTTAAAAGATATTGAGATATTGACAGTATCACCCATAACAGTGACCTCTAGAGCACCCCACCCCCTTAACAGTGAGCTCCACAGCCCTCCACCCCTTAACACTGACTCTCGCACAGTGCCACGCCTCCCTAAATTGGGACTTCCACAAGAGCCCATCCTCTTAACTTTGATCTTCACAACAGCCCACCCCTTTAACAGTGAGTTTCACAGCATCCCACTCCCTTGACAGTGACCTTCTCAGGGGCCCGCCTCCTTAACAGTGACCTCTACAACACCCTGCCCCTTAATAGTGGAGGTCACAGTACCCTGTTCCCTTAACCATGACCTCACAGTACCCTGCTGCCTTAACAGTGACCTCCACAGCAGCTGGCCCTTTAATAGTGGCCCCTGCCCCCCTTAACAGTTACATCCACAGCAGCTTGCCCCCTTAACAGTAACATCCACAGTGAACGCCTCTTTAACAGTGACCTCCACAACAGCTGCCCTTTTAATAGTGGCCCCTGCCCCATTAACAGTGACCTCCTCAGGGCCCTACCCTTTTAAGGCTAGGGCTACACGACGAAATGTGTTGCGCGACATGCAGCGACTGCAACACGACAGTCACAAAAAATCCATCTAAGATGGATTTTTCTGCAACTGTCGCGTTGCAGCATGTCGCAGTGCAACACTCTCATAAAAATTATTATAAACTATCTATAGACTATCATAGACTATCATAAAAATTGTTGCGCGCCATTGGTGCGTCATCTATGTCGCGTGACACATTTAGCAGTGTAGTCGTGCAACTTATTGATGTCATGTAACCCTAGCCAAAAGCTGAGCTACAGCAGTGCAGAAAAATGGCTGGGTGAAAATCGGTCCAGTAGTTTGGTCGCGCATAAAGAACAGACAGACGGACAGACAGAAACTCATTTTTATAATATAAGGAGACTAGCAGAAGGACCCGGCTTTGCACGGATATATTTCATCTATATCATTTAATGTCTCTGTGTGCTGTTAAAAGATATTGACATTATCCCCCATAATAGTGACCTCTACAACACACCGCCCCCCTAACAGTGAACTCCAAAGCCTCCCACCCCCTTAACACTCACCCCCCACAGTGCCCCACCTCCTTAAAATGGGACCTTCACAGCAGCCCATCCCTTAACTTTGACCTTCACAGCAGCCCGCCCCTTTAAAAGTGAGTTTCACAGCACCCCACTCCCTTGACATTTACCTCCTCAGGGGCCCGCCTCCTCAACAGTGACCTCTACAGCACCCCGCCCCTTAGCATTGACCTCCATAGGGGACCGTCCTCTTATCTGTGATCCTCCACTTTTCCTTGCCCCCTTAACTGAGACCTCCACAGCACCCATCCGTTTAACAGCAACTGCCACAGTATCCCGTTCCCTTAACAGTGACCTCGGAGTACCCTATTGCCTTAACAGTGACCTCCACTGCAGCTGCCCTTTTAATAGTGGCCCCTACCACGTTAACAAAAACCTCCATAGTGCCCACCCCTGTAACAGTGACCTCCACAGTGGCCTGCTCCCTGTAAAATAACATCCCCTTTAAGGCTAGGGCTACATGACTACATGTGTCGTGCGACATTTTGTTGCATCAATGTCGAGCAACAATTTTTATAATGATAGGCTATGGTGTCGCACTGCAACATGCGACATGCTGCGACTGCGACACGACAGCCACAAAAAATCCATCCAAGATGGATTTTATTGAAACTGTTGCGTCACAGTCGCAGCATGCCGCATGCCATAGTGCAAAACCATAGACTATCATTATAATTGTTGCACGACATTGGTGCAACATCAATGTCACGCGACACATGTAGCAGTATAGTTGTGCCCTATGTGTCGTTCGACTCATTGTCGCGCAACACATGTCGTCCTGTAGCCCTAGCCTAAAGCTAACCTACAGCAGTGAAGAAAAATGGCTGGGTTGTTATGGAAACCTGGAGTAAATATGTGTTCATGTGACCGTGTGTAAGAAGCAGGCTGTGCCAAGGCCTGTGGGAGGTAAGCACTGAATTGTGTTTTGGGGAGGTATTTACATGAGCTCCTCAGCTGGCTGCTAATTACCTCTCATTACAAGCCTGGTTACTACACAGAGCCAAAACCTATATTTCTTGTTCTCACCCAGCTTCCTCTGCCCTGCCCCTAGCTGGGTTGTTATGGAAACCTGCAGTAAAATTGTGTGTATATGGAGACGAAAGACCTGCAAGCTTCTATTGGCTGATGAATGACATGTGACCGTGTGTATTGCAGTTGGGATTTGAAGAGAAAGACTTCCAGGCTAATATTGGCTAATGCAGGTCATTTTTTGGGAATATCTCAGGAACGGTAAGTCCTAGAGGGCTGAGACCCGGTCTAAAACCTTACGGGACACCTGATGTACCTGTGTGGCGAATTTGGTGAAGATCGGTCCTGTAGTTTGGTCGCGCATAAAGAACAGACAGACAGAAACTCATTTTTATAATATAAGGAGATAAGAAGACTAGCAGAAGGACCCAGCTTTGCACAGGTATATTTCCATTATTTAATTTAATGTTTGTGTGTGAGGTTAAAAGATATCCACAGTGTCATCCATCACAGTGACCTCTACAGAATCCTGCCACTTTAACAGTGCCTTCCACAGTACCCTGCCACAATACACAGCTCTCTTAACAGTGACCTCACAATACCCCGCTGCCTTTACAGTGACCTCCACACTAGCTGCCCCTTTAATAGTGGCCTCCACAATCCTCTGCCCATTAACAGTGACCTCCACAGTGCTGTCTCTTTAATAGTTACCTACAAAGCGGCCTGCCACCTTGGCAGTAACATCCACAGCGAACACCTTTTTAACAGCGACCTCCACAGTGACCCAACCCCTTAACAATGACCTCTACAGCACCCCGCCCCTTAACACTGACCTCCATTGCGGACCATCCCCTTAACTGTGAGCTCCACAGAAGCCTGCCCCCATAACGGTGATCTCAACAGCACTCTGCCCCCTTAACAGTGTCATCCACAGCACCCTGCCCCTTTAAAGATGACCTAAAGCAGTGAAGAAAAATGGCTGGCTTGTTATAGAAACCTGGTGTAAAACTGTGTGCATGTCGAAACTAAAGGACCTGCAAGCTTTTATTGGCTGATGCAGGTCATGTGATAGTGCTATATTTGCATTTTTTGGGAATATCTTGGGAATGCTACGTCCTAGAGAGCTGAGATCCTGTCTAAAATCTTACTGGACACCTGATGTACCTGTTTGCCAAATTTGGTGCAAAACAGTGTAGTCGTTTGGTCCCGCATTGTTGTCGTAAACCGACTTTCTGATGTGATGCGGTGTCCTAATGTTGAGTGAGCCCACTTGAGGTCAAGACACAGAGACACAGCAGTTGTGTTTCCAGTAATGGCCTCTTTATTGCAATGAGCAGTGCATGTACAGTGCCTTGCGAAAGTATTCGGCCCCCTGGAACTTTTCAACCTTTTGCCACATTTCAGGCTTCAAACAAAAAGATAACATTTTAAATTTTTGTTGAAGAATCAACAACAAGTGGGTCACAATTGTGAAGTGGAACGAAATTTATTGGATCATTTAAACTTTTTTTGTAATAATAAAACTGAAAAGTGGGGCGTGTAAAATTATTCGGCCCCCTTGCATTAATACTTTGTTACGCCACCTTTTGCTGCGATTACAGCTGCAAGTCGCTTTGGGTATGTCTCTATCAGTTTTGCACATCTAGAGACTAAAATTCTTGCCCATTCTTCCTTGCAAAACAGCTCGAGCTCTTTGAGGTTGGATGGAGAGCATTTGTAAACAGCAGTTTTCAGCTCTTTCCACATATTCTCAATTGGATTTAGGTCTGGACTTTGACTTGGCCATTCTAAGACCTGGATACGTTTATTTTTGAACCATTCCATTGTAGATTTTGCTTTATGTTTGGGATCATTGTCTTGTTGGAAGATAAATCTCTGTCCTAGTCTCAGGTCTTTTGCAGACTCCAACAGGTTTTCATCCAGAATGGTCCTGTATTTGGCTCCATCCATCTTCCCATCAATTTTAACCATCTTCCCTGTCCCTGCTGATGAAAAGCAGGCCCAAACCATGATGCTGCCACCACCATGTTTGACAGTGGGGATGGTGTGTTCAGGGTGATGAGCTGTTTTGCTTTTATGCCAAACATATCGTTTTGCATTGTTTCCAAAAAGTTCGATTTTGGTTTCATCTGACCAGAGCACCTTCTTCCACATGTTTGGTGTGTCTCCCAGGTGGCTTGTGGCAAACTGTAAACAAGACTTTTTATGGATATCTTTGAGAAATGGCTTTCTTCTTGCCACTCTTTCATAAAGGCCAGATTTGTGAAGTGTTCGACTGATTGTTGTCCTATGGACAGACTCTCCCACCTCAGCTGTAGATCTCTGCAGTTCATCCAGAGTGATCATGGGCCTCTTGGCTGCATCTCTGATCAGTCTTCTCCTTGTTTGAGATGAAAGTTTAGAGGGACAGCCGGGTCTTGGTAGATTTGCAGTGGTCTGATACTCCTTCCATTTCAATATGATCGCTTGCACAGTGCTCCTTGGGATGTTTAAAGCTTGGGAAATCTTTTGGTATCCAAATTCAGCTTTAAACTTCTCCAAAACAGTATCACCGACCTGCCTGGTGTGTTCCTTGGTCTTCATGATGCTCTCTGTGCTTTAAACAGAACCCTGAGACTATCACAGAGCAGGTGCATTTATATGGAGACTTGATTACACACAGGTGGATTCTGTTTCTCTTCATCAGTCATTTAGGACAACGCTGGATCATTCAGAGATCCTCAATGAACTTCTGGAGTGAGTTTTCTGAACTGAAAGTAAATGGGCCGAATAATTTTGCACGCCCCACTTTACAGTTTTATTATTACACAAAAAGTTTAAATGATTCAATAAATTTCATTCCACTTCACAATTGTGACCCACTTGTTGTTGATTCTTCACCAAAAATTTAAAATGTTATATCATTTTGTTTGAAGCCTGAAATGTGGCAAAAGGTTGAAAAGTTCCAGGGGGCAGAATACTTTCGCAAGGCACTGTACCTGTGCAAAGTTGGGTCATCCTGCTGGTCTCTTATTATATAAAAATGAATTTCTGTCTGTCTGTTCTTTATGCATGGCCAAATGACCGGACCAATCTGCACCAGATATTGGCACATCGGTAAATCAGGTGTCCGGGAAGGTTTTAGACCAGATCTAAGCTCTCTATGATGTACTGTTCTTGAGAGATTTTAAAAAAAAGGAAATGTGGCGCCATCACATTACCTGCATAAGGCTTCGTTCACATCACTGCTCAGCCTTTCCGTTCTCCTGCTCCGTTTGGGAGCAGCAGAACAAAAAAGGACGGATTTGGTACATAACTGAGCCGAACGGGACATAAGGACCCTATAGACTATAATTGGGTCCGTTAGGATTCCGCTCAGAAGAAGTTTTTGGAGCGGAGACAAAAGTTGTGCATGCAGGACTTTTGTCTCCATTTCAAAAATCTTCCTCTGAGCGGAAACCTAACGGACCCCATTATAGTCTATGGGGTCCTTAGGTTCCGTTCGGCTCAATTATGTGCTGAATCCATCCTTTCCATTCTGCTGCTCCTAAATGGAGCAGGAGAACAGAAAGGATGAACGGTGATGTGAACAAAGCCTTAGCGAATATAATCCCTCAGGTCTTTCATTCATATCCCAACTGCCATGGTCACATGACCCTTATGAGCCAATAGAAGGTCATAGATATTTCAGTCTTGTCATACACACAGTTTTACATTAGGTTTCCATACCAACCCAGTCATTTTTTTTTCACTGCTATAGGTCACCTATATGGGCAGGGTGCTGTAGATGACACTGTTAAGGGTGAGGGGCTCTGTGGAGATCATTGTTAAGGGCCTTTGAATCCAAAGGAAAAAAAAAAACAGTCTGGTTTGAAGTTGTTTGGGAACAGCACCTATACAAGCAAACGCGAGTTTTCAGTGTTCACGTGTTCGATTTCCAGTGTGTGTTCAGGGAGAATTGCTGCAGCCAGACACTTCCTCTGCCAGTCAGGGGAATGTCAGCTCCCGGAAGCAGGGGACCAGGAAAGCACGGCAGGCTAGACAGGTACTGCTAGTGGGAAACTCAATTATTAGGGGTACAGATAGGGCGATCTGTCACAAAGACTGGGATCGTTGAACGGTTGACATATTACTGGGAGGGGCTGACGAAGATCCAGCAGTCATGGTCCATATTGGAATCAATGACAAAGTTAGAGGTAGGTGCCGCGTCCTTAAAAATTAATTTATGGATTTAGGTCACAAGCTTAGTACAAGGACGTCAAAGGTAGTGTTGTAGTGGTTTTTTTTTTAAATACCACCTGTACCACAAGCCACACAAGAAAGGTATCGTAGGGATGGGCTGCACCTCAATGGGGAAGGGGCAGCTGTTTTGGGGGAGAAGATGGCTAGAAGGTTGGAGGAGTGTTTAAACTAGGGACTGGGGGGAAGGTAATTACATTATAGACGGGGAAGATAGGGCAGATAGCGACCTGTGGCAAGGTAATGGAACTGGAGGAGGAATGGAAGGAGGGACTAGAACAGGTCATAAGGAAAGGTGTAGGGTAAAAAAATATACATAAACCTCTCAATTTTATGTAAGCTAATTCCAGAAGCCTGACTAATAAAACTGGCGAACTGAAATTAGTGATGTATGAGGAGGACTATAACATAGTGGGAAGACATGGCTGGATGATAGCTAAGAATGGGCAGTTAACATACAGGGCTACATTCTGTTTAGAAAGGATCGTCAAAACCGGATAGGAGGAGGAGTTTGCCTTTATGTAAAGTCCTGTCTAAAGCCCATACTCCGGGAAGATATAAGTGAGGGAGATGAACATGTGGAGTCACTATGGGTAGAAATACATGGAGACAAAAACAATAATAAAATACTAATAGGAGTTTATTATAAGCCACCTGATATACCAGAGTCCACAGAAAATCTACTACTAAACTAAATAGACAAGGCGGAAAATCATGAGGTTGTTATTATGGAGTACTTCAACTACCCAGATATAGACTGGGAAACCTGTAGATCCCATAAAGGAAACAGGGTCTTGGCAATAACCAAAAGACAATTACCTTTCCCAACTGGTTCAGGACCCGACTAGAGGGACAGTCATACTGGACTTGGTATTAATCAATATATCTGACAGAACAGATGTGCAGGTTGCAGGACACCTAGGAAATAGTGAACATAAAATAATAACCTTCGAATTGTCATTCAAAAGAGTGTTTCTTCAGGAAGGAACAAAAATAACAAACTTACAAAGGAAAGCTTTAGTCAACTAAGTGAGCCCATTGGCATAACTGGTATAACGTCCTCAAAAAAAAAATACAGCCACAACATGGGATATTTTTAAAAGCCTCCTAAAATCTAATTGTGGGAGGTACATACCTTATGGGAATAAAGGGTAAGGAACAAGAAAAAAACAATGTGGTGTTTTATATATATATATATATATATATATATATATATATATATAAGGGAAGATATGTGTCTCCTAGAATGGTGCAGGAAACCTATTAGAGGAGATGCATGTCATGTTTTGCTGTGTTTTTACCTGAGACGTCACACCAAGGTGCCCGGCCTTGGTGGAATAAAAGCCAGTAGCTAGTGTGTCCACTAGGATAGATAGTGGAAGCGGTGGTTACTTAGTATAGCTGGTATCAGCTAATCTGGGCCTGGCTTTTATTGGGAATAAGCAAAGAGCTGGGTGAGTTCTTATTCCCCACGATCCACTCCGGGTCTCACAGGTGGTCCATGTCCACGGTTCTGATTTAAAAGTCAGATTGAAGTGACTTTGTTGTGTCCCTGCCTTTCTTCAACACTGGTCGTAGGAGCCGAGGGCTTCACATATGGTGGAGGATGCGGGCAGACCAGTAAGGTAAACAGAGTGTTCGCATGTCCTGGATTCAGCCAACAAAGTTCCAACCTAAGCCAGCAGCCAAGATGGAGGAACTAATAAAGCAGCTGGTCCTCTCTAATAGAGTTGTCACGATACCAAAATTTTGATTCGATTTCGATACCAAGAAAAAGTATTCGATACTCGATATCATGCCGAAAAAATAAAACAAAAAAAATCTGTGTGCCCCATCAGACCTCAGATCAGCCCACCGTGCCAGCATCAGACCTCAGATCGGCCCACCGTGCCCCCATCAGACCTCAGATCAGCCCACCGTGCCCCCATCAGACCTCAGATCAGCCCACCGTGCCCCCATCAGACCTTAGATCAGCCCACCGTGCCCCATCAGACCTCAGATCTGCGCACCATGCCCCCATCAGACCTCAGATCAGCCCACCGTGCCCCCATCAGACCTCAGATCAGCCCACTGTGCCCCCATTAGACCTAACATCAGCCCACTGTGCCCCAATCAACCTCAGATCAGGCCGCTGTGCCCCCATCAGACCTCAGATCAGCCCACAGTGCCCCCATCAGACCTCAGATCAGCCCACCGTGCCCCCATCAGACCTCAGATCAGCCCACCGTGCCCCATCAGACCTCACATCTGCCCACCGTGCCCCCATCAGACCTCACATCAGCCCACCGTGCCCCCATCAGACCTCACATCAGCCCACCGCGCCCCCATCAGACCTCACATCAGCCCACCGTGCCCCCATCAGACCTCACATCAGCCCACTGTGCCAGTATCAGACCTCAGATCAGCCCACCGTGCCCCCATCAGACCTCAGATCAGCCCTAACATCAGCCCACTGTGCCCCCATCAACCTCAGATTAGTCCACTGTGCCCCATAAGACCTCAGATCAGCCCACTGTGCCCCCATCAGACCTCACATCAGGCCGCTGTGCCCCCTTCAGACCTCACATCAGGCCGCTGTGCCCCCTTCAGACCTCACATCAGACCACCGTGCCCCCATCAGACCTCAGATCAGCCCACTGTGCCCCCATCAGACCTCAGATCAGCCCACTGTGCCCCATCAGACCTAACATCAGCCCACTGTGCCCCCATCAACCTCAGATCAGCCCACTGTGCCCCATAAGACCTCAGATCAGCCCACTGTGCCCCCATCAGACCTAACATCAGCCCACCGTGCCCCCATCAACCTCAGATCAGCCCACTGTGCCCCCATCAACCTCAGATCAGCCCACTGTGCCATCAACCTCAGATCAGCCCACTGTGCCATCAACCTCAGATCAGCCCACTGTGCCCCCATCAGACCTAACATCAGCCCACCGTGCCCCCATCAACCTCAGATCAGCCCACTGTGCCCCATCAACCTCAGATTAGCCCACTGTGCCCCATAAGACCTCAGATCAGCCCACTGTGCCCCCATCAGACCTCACATCAGGCCGCTGTGCCCCCATCAGACCTCAGATCAGCCCACCGTGCCCCCATCAGACCTCAGATCAGCCCACCGTGCCCCCATCAGACCTCAGATCAGCCCACTGTGCCCCCATCAGACCTCAGATCAGCCCACTATGCCCCCATCAACCTCAGATCAGCCCACCGTGCCCCCATCAACCTCAGATCAGCCCACTGTGCCCCATAAGACCTCAGATCAGCCCACTGTGCCCCATAAGACCTCAGATCAGCCCACTGTGCCCCCATCAGACCTAACATCAGCCCACCATGCCCCCATCAACCTCAGATCAGCCCACTGTGCCCCCATCAACCTCAGATCAGCCCACTGTGCCCCCATCAACCTCAGATCAGCCCACTGTGCCCCCATCAGACCTCACATCAGGCCGCTGTGCCCCCATCAGAACTCAGATCAGCCCACCGTGCCCCCATCAGACCTCAGATCAGCCCACCGTGCCCCTATCAGACCTCAGATCAGCCCACTGTGCCCCCATCAGACCTAACATCAGCCCACTGTACCCCCATCAACCTCAGATCAGCCCACTGTGCCCCATAAGACCTCAGATCAGCCCACTGTGCCCCCATCAGACCTAACATCAGCCCACCGTGCCCCCATCAACCTCAGATCAGCCCACTGTGTCCCCATGAAAATAAAAAAATCTGTTACCTGTCCTGCGCCGCGGCTCCGCTCCTGGTCCGGCGATTCTCTTCTTCTCTTCCCGGTCAGGTCAGAGTGCGCGCACTACGTCCTGACGCTGTACGCGGTCAGGACAGTGTACCGCGGGCCGGGGAAGAAGAGCGGAGCCGCGGCGCAGGACAGGTAAGAGATTTTTTTATTTTAGTATCGAAAAAGAGCAAATTCCGGTACCGAATCGATACTGGTATAAAATTTCGATACCCGCGACAACCCTACTCTCTAATGCCCAACAGCAACAGACCAACAGCCTTTTGCTGCAGCAGATTGCGGCCCTGAGAGAGACAACACCTGCGATGACCCAGCTCCAGCCCGTGTGCCGAGATAAAGTCCGGTCAGCATTAACTCCAGAAGATGACGTGGAGGCCTTCCTCACAGTTTTTGAAAGAACAGAATAGCAGGATAATCTGCCTTCCGACCAGTGGCATTAAGTGGTGGCTCCATTCCTGGTGGGAGACGCACAGAAGGCCTACTTGGACCTCAGCCATGAAGACACCCAGAACTATGGGAAGCTTAAAGGTGAGGTCCTGGCCTGCATGGGGGTCAATACATATGTGCGGGCCCAGCGAGTGTACCAGTGGGCATTTGTAGAATCTTGGACGACCAGGTCGCAGGCTTATGATCTGTTTCACCTTGTAAAGAAGTGGCTCCAGCCTGAGACTTTGGGCCCAGCGCAGATGGTAGAGCGGGTGGTGGTGGATCGGTTTGTGCATACTTTGCAGGTGGCCAACCAGCGTTGGGTGGGTCAGGGGGACTCCGTCAACCTCAACCAGTTGATCAGTCTGATCGAGCAGTACATGGCCACCCAGGATTTGGTGCGGGACACTTCTCAAAAAGGGTGACACCCCGACCCCACTTACAGAGAATGGAAAAAAGTCCCGATCTCAAGCAGGACATAGGGCCGCTAACTGCCCCTTGACCACTGAACCTATGGACTGCGGGTTTGCTCACCAGACCTCATTCTATGCCAGGCCTATCTGTACTGCAAAAACCCTGGTGAGGGCTGGTGAACCTCCCATGTGGCAGGTGTCCATTAACAGATACCGAATGAACTCACTGTTAGACTGGCCCTAGTGCACGGGTCACTGGTTTCTTAGGAAAATCCCTCTGAACAAAAGGTCTCCGTCATCTGTATATATGGGAATATCCAAGAGTATCTGACAGCGATGGTTGTCATGGCCACGCCGGGAGGGGAGGTACAGCACATAGTGGGAGTGGTAAAAATCTTCTGTATGGGGCTATTTTGGGAAGAGACTTACCCATATTCTGGTTCTTATGGAGGGACAGAGTGCAATCTCTTGTGGAGGAAGACTCTCTGGGTCCTGAACCTGAAGACCCCGAGGTAGCGGTCGTAGGGGTCCCCATCATAAGGCCAGAGTAGTACCACAGCTCACGCACATGTAATGGGAGGTCATCTTGGGGTCAAAAAGACACTAGAGCGTATACTCTAGCGGTTCTTTTGGCCTGGTGTCTACAAAGAGGTTAAGAGGTTTTGTGAGTCATGTCCAGAGTATCAGATAAGTGCTCCCACAGCGAATTTCTGTAGTCCACTGGTACCTCTTGCCATTATAGAGGTACCTTTTAAGTGGATCACTATGGATCTAGTGGGGCCTTTGGTAAAGTCGGCCCGGGGCCACCAACACATATTAGTGGTAGTGGACTATGTGACCCGTTACCCAGAAGCCATTGCTCTCCAACATACTGTGGCAAAACTTATTGCGAGGGAGCTATTTGCTATGTTTTGCTGCATTGGGTTGCCCAAAGAGATCCTTACGGATCAAGGTACTCCTTTTATGTCCAAACTGACAAAGGAGTTGTGCAAGCTGCTCCGAATCAAGCAGTGTACCACCCCCAGAAAGATGAGCTGGTGGAAAGATTTAATAAAACACTAAAAAGTATGTTAAAAAAGGGTAGTATCCCAAGATGGGAAAGACTGGCATATGTTTCTGCCATATTTGATGTTCACCATCCGAGAGGTACCACAGTCTTCAACGGGGATTCAAACTATTATATGGCAGAAATCCCAGAGGCCTGCTGGACATTGCCAAAGAGACATGGGAGCAAGAGCCTACTCCCCATAAGAGTGTAATAGAACACATTGCAGATATGGAGGACCAGATTGCATCAGTGATGCCCAGTGTGAGAGAACAGCTATTAGAGGCTCAGGCAGCTCACAGTTGTGGGTATAATAGAAAATCCACAGTCAGGACCTTTTTCCCAGGAGATAGAGTACTCGTACTCATACCCACTGCTGAGAGTAAGTTTCTGGCCAAGTGGCAAGAGGCCTATGTAGTGTGGGAAAAAGTTGGTGAAGTTAACTATAAAATATATCAGCCCAGGCGGAGAAAACCAGAACAGATATATCATGTGAATTTGCTAAAGGCGTGGAAGAACCGAAAATCCCTGTAGGCCACAGAGGCGCTGGTCAAGACTAGTGTAGACCCTCCAATGTCAGTCCCAACAGAGGTCGGAGTAAAAATAGCAGAATCCCTGTCAAAACAACAAAAACTGGAGGTCAGGAAGTTAGTGCAGCAGAATACTGCCGTCTTTTCAGAAAAGCCCGGCCGTACATCGGTGGTCCAGCATGACATTGTCACCGAGCCACGGGTAAGAGTATGAGTGAAACCATACCATGTGCCAGAGGCCTGGAGACAAGCCATTACGGAAGAGGTGCAGAAAATGCTTAGCTCGGAGTTATCGAGGAATCCAATAGCGAGACAGTCCCATTGTGTTAATTCCAAAGCTGGACGAATTGTTACGTTTTTGTAATGATTTCCGGAAATTGAATGAGGTGTTGAAGTTCAACCTTTATTCAATGCCCCCGGTTGATGAGCCGATTGAAAGACTGGGCCAGGTTCAGTACTTCACGACGCCGGATTTAACCAAGGTTTACTGGGAGTTACCTCTGACAGAATAGGCAAAGACTGCCTTTGTCACACCGGAGGGACTTTATCACTATGTCGTTTTGCCTTGTGGGTTACATGCTCTGACTTTGGGCTTGCTTTGTAAGTGGGCTGTGTATAAGTGGAGTTGAAAAACCGGAGTTCTGGTACTGAGTGTGAATTTGTGCGAGTGACTGCATATAACTGTCTAGTTGATTGCAAAGGTCTTTGTTTGTTTAGTGGTTGCATCTGGTTATAACATTTAAACCCATTTTTTTTTCTCTGCTGTGTACCTGGTGAAGGGGAGTGGTTAGCAATCCCAGGTGCTATAAATTACATAGCTAAACTCTTATAGAGCTTGCTCTGACTTTGGGCTTGCTTTGTAAGTGGGCTGTGTATAAGTGGAGTTGAAAAACCGGAGTTCTGGTACTGAGTGTGAATTTGTGGGAGTGACTGCAAATAACTGTCTAGTTGATTGCAAAGGTCTTTGTTTGTTTAGTGGTTGCATCTGGTTATAACATTTAAACCCATTTTTTTTTCTCTGCTGTGTACCTGGTGAAGGGGAGTGGTTAGCAATCCCAGGTGCTATAAATTACATAGCTAAACTCTTATAGAGCCTGCTCTGACTTTGGGCTTGCTGTGTACGTGGGCTGTGTATAAGTGGAGTTTAAAGAACTGGAGTTTAAGACAAGGAGGAAAAAGTAAGGTTGGAGGGATTTTCCTTGTTTGATTGTAACTTGATCTGAGCTGCTCCTTTAACTACAGCAAAACCGCATCTTATCACATATTTACTGTTTTTCTGTACTGTACTGTATATCCCCATCTAGCAGGTGCTCCATGGACAATGCTACTAAGTGTGTGTCCTGTGCAATGTATGCATGCCTTGAAGAACCATTCATGGGTGAATACATTTGCACTAGATGCAATCACGTTGCATATTTGGAAGCCCAGATCTTGGATCTAAATAAGCAGCTTGGCATACTTAAGGGCATTGAACACCTGGAGAGAGGCTTAGACCTCACAGTGGAGGCACTGGCTGGGGTCAGTGAAGAGGAGGAGGGAGGAGATGGGCAAGAGCAGGACTATAAGGTCAGCAGTTGGGTTAATGTAGTAAGGAGGGGTAGAGGGAAAAGTGCCAGGGAGGCTAGTCCTGAGCTGGAACACCCTAGTAAATATGCCTGTTTGGCTGATATTAGGGATGAAAGCCCAGGACCAGCGACACTGCAGCAGGCTGTTTCTCCTAGAAACCAGGAGGATGACCGCTGCAGGAAGGATGGGAAAAGGTGAGCAGCAAAGGCCAGACAGATGCTGGTGGTAGGGGACTCTATAATTAGGCGGACAGACAGGGTTATCTGTCGCCGAGACCGTGAATGCCGAACAGTGTGTTGTCTCCCGGGTGCTCGGGTTCGGCATATCGCGGATCGGATTGACAGATTGCTGGGTGGGGCTGGGGAAGACCCGGCGGTCATGGTACACGTTGGCACCAATGACAAAGTCAGGGGGAGATGGAAGGTCCTTAAAAATGATTTTAGGGAACTAGGTGAGAAGCTAAAGTCCAGGACCTCCAAGGTAGTGTTTTCAGAAATACTACCAGTGCCACGAGCGTCACTAGAGAGACAACGGGAGATTAGGGAGTTAAATAAGTGGCTCAGAGGCTGGTGCAGGAAGGAAGGGTTTGGGTTCATGGAGAACTGGGCCGACTTCTCTGTCGGCTACAGACTCTACAGTAGGGATGGGCTGCACCTTAATGGGGAGGGTGCAACTGCCCTGGGGGAAAAAATGGTTAGACGGCTGGAGGAGCTTTTAAACTAGGATCTGGGGGGAGGGTGGGGGGTAATACTAATAAGGGGGTAGATAGTGTAGATAGAGAGTGGGTCATAGTCGGGGAGAGTGGGGGGTTAGTGGGGGTTGGGATTAGTGAGGAATGTAGGGAGAATATTGGGCAAAACATCAACCAAAGTAACCCAAAAACCCCGGATATTCACTTCACAGGTAATAGTAATTTTAAAAGGGGGGTAAAAAATATACATAGACCTCTTAAGTGTGTGTACACTAATGCCAGAAGCCTGACTAATAAAATTGGTGAACTGGAATTAGTGATGTGTGAGGAGGACTAGGACATAGTGGGAATAACTGAGACATGGCTGGATGATACCTATGACTGGGCAGTTAACATACAGGGTTACAGTCTTTTTAGAAAGGATCGCCAAAACCGGAGAGGGGGAGGGGTCTGCCTTTATGTAAAGTCCTGTCTAAAGCCCACACTGCGGGAAGATATAGGTGAGGGACATGAAGATGTGGAGTCACTGTGGGTAGAAATAAATGGAGCCAAAAACAATAATAAAATACTAATAGGAGTTTATTATAAACCCCCTACTATATCAGAGCCCATAGAAAATCTACTTCTAAACGAAATAGACGAGGTGGCAAATCATAATGAGGTCGTTATTATGGGGGATTTCAACTACCCAGATATAGACTGGGAAACTGAAACCTGTACATCTCATAAAGGAAACAGGTTCTTGGAAATAACCAAAGACAATTACCTTTCCCAACTGGTTCAGGACCCGACTAGAGGGACGGCCATACTGGACTTAGTATTAACCAATAGACCTGACAGAACAACAGATGTGCAGGTCGGGGGACTCCTGGGAAATAGTGACCATAACATAATAACCTTCCAATTGTCATTCAAAAGAGCGTTTCTTCAGGGAGGAACAAAAATACCTAACTTCAAAAAAGCTAAATTTAGCCAACTAAGAGAGGCCATAGGCCTAACTAACTGGGACAAAGTCTTCAAAAATAAAAATACAGCCACAAAATGGGATATTTTTAAAAACATCCTAATATCTAATTGTGAGAGGTACATACCATATAGGAATAAAATAATAAGAAACAAGAAAAAACCAATGTGGATAAATAGAACTGTAAAGAAAGCAATAAATGACAAACAGAAAGCATTTAAATCACTAAAACAGGAGGGGAGCGAGAAAGCATTGAAAAACTATAAGGAAAAAAATAGAATATGTAAAAGACAAATAAAAACAGCCAAACTAGAGACCGAGAGATTAATCGCCAAAGAAAGTAAAACTAACCCTAAAATGTTCTTTAATTATATAAATGGTAAAAAGTATAAACCTGAAGGTGTCGGCCCCTTACAGAGTAATGAGGGGAGAGTTGCAGAGAGCGATGAGGAGAAAGCAAAGCTACTAAATATCTTTTTCTCCACTGTATTCACTGAGGAAAATAAACTGTCAGATGAAATGCAGAATATAAAAGTAAATTCCCCATTAAAAGTGCCCTGTCTGACCCAGGAAGAAGTAGAGCTGCGTCTTAAAAAGATTAAAATAGACAAATCGCCAGGACCGGATGGCATACACTCCCGTAACCTAAGAGAATTAAGTAATGTCATCGCCAGACCCTTATTTCTGATATTTAAGGACTCTATACTGACAGGGAGTGTTCCACAGGATTGGCGCATAGCAAATGTGGTTCCAATATTCAAAAAGGGTCCAAAAACATCTGTCGTGGGTAAACTGTTTGAGGGTTTTCTAAGAGATGCTATCTTGGAGTACCTCAATGAAAATAAGCAAATTACTCCATATCAGCATGGCTTCATGAGGGATCGGTCATGTCAAACCAATTTAATCAGTTTCTATGAGGAGGTAAGTTCTAGACTAGACCGCAGCGAATCAATGGATGTCGTATATCTGGACTTCTCCAAAGCATTTGACACTGTACCACATAAAAGGTTAGTATATAAGATGAGAATGCTTGGCCTGGGAGAAAATGTCTGTATGTGGGTAAGTAACTGGCTCAGTGATAGAAAACAGAGGGTGGTTATTAACGGTACATACTCAGATTGGGTCCACTAGTGGGGTACCACAGGGGTCAGTATCGGGCCCTATTCTCTTCAATATATTTATTAATGATCTTGTAGAAGGCTTGCACAGTAAAATATCAATTTTTGCAGATGACACTAAACTGTGTAAAGTAATTAACACAGAAGAGGACAGTACACTGCTACAGATGGATCTGGATAGACTGGAGGCTTGGGCAGAGAAGTGGCAGATGAGGTTTAACACTGACAAATGTAAAGTTATGCATATGGGAAGGAATAATGCAAGTCACCAGTACATACTAAATGGTAAAATATTGGGTAACTCTGACATAGAAAAGGACCTAGGAATTTTAGTGAACAGAAATCTAAGCTTCAGAAACCAGTGTCAGACAGCTGCTGCCAAGGCCAATAAGATAATGGGCTGCATCAAAAGAGGCATAGATGCCCGTGATGAGAACATAGTCCTGCCACTTTACAAATCACTAGTCAGACCACACATGGAGTACTGTGTACAGTTCTGGGCTCCTGTGAACAAGGCAGACATAGCAGAGCTGGAGAGGGTTCAGAGGAGGGCAACTAAAGTAATAACTGGAATGGGTGGACTACAGTACCCAGAAAGATTATCAAAATTAGGCTTATTCACTTTAGAAAAAAGACGACTGAGGGGAGATCTAATAACTATGTATAAATATATCAGAGGTCAGTACAGAGATCTCTCCCACGATCTATTTATCCCCAGGACTGTGACGAGGGGACATCCTCTGCGTCTGGAGGAAAGAAGGTTTGTACACAAACATAGAAGAGGATTCTTTACGGTAAGAGCAGTGAGACTATGGAACTCTCTGCCTCAGGAGGTGGTGATGGTAAGTTCACTAAAAGAGTTCAAGAGGGGCCTGGATGTATTTTTGGAGGGTAATAATATTACAGGTTATAGTTACTAGAGAGGGGTTGTTGATCCAGGGAGTAATTCTGATTGCCTGATTGGAGTCGGGAAGGAATTTTTTTCCCTAAAGTGGGGAAAACTGGCTTCTACCTCACAGGGTTTTTTTTGCCTTCCTCTGGATCAACTTGTAGGAAAACAGGCCGAACTGGATGGACAGATGTCTTTTTTTCGGCCTTATAAACTATGTTACTATGTTACTATGTTACATGGGGGCCCCACCACGTTCCAGAGGCTGATGTTCATAGTCTTAAAAACCCATCGTAAGTATGCATCCACCTACTTAGACTATATTATTAGTCATCATCGCGACTAGTAGAGATGAGTGGAAATCCGGGTTCGCCAGGTTCGGCCGAACTTCAGGTAAAAAATGCTGAATTTAGCCAACTAAGAGAGGCCATAGGCCTAACTGACTAGGACAAAGTCCTCAAAAATAAAAATACAGCCAAAAAATGGGATATTTTCAAAAACATACTAATATCTAATTGTGAGAGGTACATACCTTATGGGAATAAAAGGTTAAGGAACAAGAAAAAAACCAATGTGGATAAATAGAACTGTAAAGAAAGCAATAAATGACAAAAAGAAAGCATTTAAATCACTAAAACAGGGGGGTGGCGAGGAAGCATTGAAAAACTATAAGGAAAAAAATAGAATATGTAAAAGACAAATAAAAGGCCTGAAGGTGTCGGCCCCTGACAGAGTTATGAGGGGGTAGTTGCAGAGACCAATGAGGAGAAGGCAAAGCTACTAAATATAGGAAAATAAACTGTCAGATGAAATGCAGAATATAAAAGTAAATTCCCCTTTAAAAGTGCCCTGTCTGACCCAGAAAGAAGTACAGCGACATCTTAAAAAGATTAAAATAGACAAATCTCCAGGACAGGATGGCATACACCCCGTATCCTAAGAGAATTAAGTAATGTCATCGCCAGACCCTTATTTCTGATATTTAAGGACTCTATACTGACAGGGAGTGTTCCACAGGATTGGCGCATAGCAAATGTGGTACCAATATTCAAAAAGGGTCCAAAAACAGAGCCCGGGAACTATAGGCCAGTAAGTTTAACATCTAGTAACATAGTAACATAGTTTATAAGGCCAAAAAAGACATCCGTCCATCCAGTTCGGCCTGTTTTCCAACAAGTTGATCCAGAGGAAGGCAAAAAATCTGTCGTGGGTAAACTGTTTGAAGGTTTTCTAAGATTTGTTATCTTGGAGTACCTCAATGAAAATAAGCAAATAACTCCATATCAGCATGGCTTCATGAGGGATCGGTCATGTCAAACCAATTTAATCAGTTTCTATGAGGAGGTAAGTGCTAGACTTTACCGTGGCGAATTAATGGATGTCGTATATCTGGACTTCTCCAAAGCATTTGACATGGTACCACACAAAAGGTTAGTATATAAAATGAGAATGCTTGGACTGGGAGAAAATGTCTGTATGTGGGTAAGTAACTTGCTCAGTGATAGAAAACAGAGGGTGGTTATTAAAGGTACATACTCAGATTGGGTCACTGTCACTAATGGGGTACCACAGGGGTCAGTATTGGGCCCTATTCTCTTCAATATATTTATTAATGATCTTGTAGAAGGCTTGCACAGTAAAATATAAATTTTTGCAGATGACACTAAACTGTGTAAAGTAATTAACACAGAAGAGGACAGTACACTGCTACAGATGGATCTGGATAGAGTGGAGGCTTGGGCAGAGAAGTGGCAGATGAGGTTTAACACTGACAAATGTAAGATTATGCATATGGGAAGGAATAATGCAAGTCACCAGTACATACTGAATGGTAAAACATTGGGTAACTTTGACATGGAAAAGGACCTAGGAATTTTAGTGAACAGCAAACTAAGCTGTAGAAACCAGTGTCAGACAGCTGCTGCCAAGGCCAATAAGATAATGGGTTCCATCAAAAGAGGCATAGATGCCCGTGATGAGAACATAGTCCTGCCACTTTACAAATCACTAGTCAGACCACACATGGAGTACTGTGTACAGTTCTGGGCTCCTGTGAACTAGGCAGACATAGCAGAGATGGAGAGGGTTCAGAGGAGGGCAACTAAAGTAATAACTGGAATGGGTGGACTACAGTACCCAGAAAGATTATCAAAATTAGGGTTATTCACTTTAGAAAAAAGACGACTGAGGGGAGATCTAATAACTATGTATAAATATATCAGGGGTCAGTACAGAGATCTCTCCCATGATCTATTTACAGTATCCCAAGGACTGTTACTGTGACAAGGGGACATCCTCTGTGCCTGGAGGAAAGAAGGTTTGTACACAGAAGAGGATTCTTTACGGTAAGAGCAGGTTATAGTTACTAGAGATGGGTCGTTGATCCAGAGAGTTATTCTGATTGCCTGATTGGAGTCGGGAAGGAATTTTTTTCCCCTAAAGTGGGGAAAATTGGCTTCTACCTCACAGGGTTTTTTTTACCTTCCTCTGGATCAACTTGTAGGAAAACAGGCCGAACTGGATGGACAGATGTCTTTTTTCGGCCTTATAAACTGTTACTATCTTAAAGTTTGGGTTCGGGATCCGAACTTGACCCAAACTTCACCCTGAACCCGGACCCCATTAAAGTCATAGTTAAGTCAATGGGGACCCGAACTTCACTTTATCATTTTCCGTTATAACATGGTTACCATGGAAAATAATAGCATTCTTAAGACAGAAGATAGAAGGTCCTTCTATCTTCATTCAGCAGGACCTGCGATGACTTCACTGCGCTTCGCATGTGGTGAGCACAGTGACGTCATCGCAGGTACTTTTTTTCAGGTCCCAAAGAAAGAAGAGGATACCGGCTGCGCGATCAAGTGGATGAAGTGAGTTTTTTTAAATTATTTTTAACCCCTGAATGGCCATTTTATTTAACATTCTGTCTTAAGAATGCTATTATTTTCCGTTATAACCATGTTATAATGGAAAATAATAGTCACCCGGACACCAAACCTGAACTTTCGTGAAAAAGTCCGGGTTCAGGTTCGGGTACCCCAACTCGCAGAGTTTGGTACAAACCCGAACTTTGCAGTTCAGTTTAGCTCATCTCTAGCGACTAGCTGTCTTATTTGTCCCATGGGCAGAGTCATAGATCCCCTCTGAGATGCGTGATTGACTGTGAATACTCAAAAGTGTGCAATATGGCTAGAGGAGACCTATTATTTGGGGTACGTTATTGGCCGTGGGATCATCAAACCCTAAATAAACAAAGTCGAGGCCATTCAAAATTGGCCCCGATCTCTCACTACGAAGTAAGTAAAAACATTTCTTGGCATCATTGGGTATATAGGATTTATACCCAACTTCGCCAGAAAGGCTGCAACCCTGACCAATTTGCTGAAAGTTAGAAAGTCAATCAGGATTCGGTGGAATCCTCAGGCAGAAGAAGACCTTGAAGTTGGTCCTATGTGAACAACCCGTCCTTTCCAACCCTAATTTTAGGGACAAATTCATCATCAAAACGCATCTGAGGAAGGGCTAGGAGCAGTTATTTGAGTAAAAAGCTTACCCCAGCAGAAAAGAACTATAGCGTAGTGGAGAAGGAATGCCTAGTCATCAAGTGGGCCTTGAAATCCTTACAGTACTACCAGCTGGGGCAACATTTTTGCCTGGTGACAGACCATTCACCAATGGTCTGGATGAGGAATTCCAAGGAGAGAAATGCTCGGGTCATCAGGTGGTTTCTCTCCTTGCAGAATTTTAATTTCTCGATGGAACATTGAGCTGGAAAGCTGCAGGGTGATGCAGATGCCCTGTCACAAGCACCCTGTTTTGGTGCAAGTGTTCACCCCCATGAGTGTGAATGGGGGGGATATGCGAGGCAGTAACAGGCCTCATATATGAGGGAAGATATGTGTCTCCTAGACAGACAGATGTCTTTTTTAAGCATTATAAACTATGCTACTATGTGCTGTGGAGGTCACAGTTAAGGGGCCGATCCGCTATGGAGGTCAATGTTAAGGGGCGGGTGTGGTGCTGTGGAGGTCACATTTTAAGGGGCTAGGGCATTGTGGGGGGCGGCTGTTAAGGGATGGGTGTTGTGGAGGTCACTGTTAAGGGGGCGGGGCATTGTGGGGGGGGGTCGCTGTTAAGGGGACGGGGTGCTGTAGAGGTCAATGTTAAGGGGCAAGGCCCTGTGGAGGTCACTGTTAAGGGGTGGACCGCTGTGGTGTGTAATTGTTAAGGGGCAGGCCACTGTGCCACACACAAACATTAAATAAAAGTCGGGTCATTCTGCTACTGTAATATATAATTGAACTGATGCATTTCAAATGATGAATTGAAAAACCATAATTAAAAGTGAAAAAGATAAATTTGTCTGAATTAAATAAATAAATATATATTTTATTGTGAATTCAAATAAGTATAGTAAGCCCCTCTTAGGAGGTACTAATATGGTGTTGCCAAGATATTAGTGGTGACTTGCAAAGTTAAATGGGAAGAGAGGGTCTGTTGGAGTGTAGAATCATATGATGGTTTCAGATACTTTATTTAATCCATGTGTCTGGGGTAAACATCCAATAAACCTTTTTTGGAAGGCTGCAGCCCTATTATAGATGGTATACAGAACATGATCAATAGGAGTAATATCTCAAATATGTTTAATACTGCAGTGTTGGGATAGGCCTTGTTTCATATATCACTTTGTGCCAATGCTGGTTGAGCCTGATGTGGAGTTCTTGTGGAGTTGTTCCTACATATTGGATCCCAAATGTACACACAGTGTGACAAATCACAAACTGAGACTTGCAGGACAGCCAGAAATTAATGGAAGACCCTTGAGTTATAGTAGGCAAAAATGTGGTTGTACCATGTTAAAGATTCCATGGCACTTGCATCACAGATGTCTACACCTAAAACCCCCTATTTCACCTCTCTTCTATGAGTTATGTTGCCTAGGGCAACTCAGGGCTAGAATATTTTTAACAGTTGGGATCCTTTAGAATGTTATCATCAGTTGCTAGGATATAACCTGCCCCAGGTGAGGATCTTCTTTCAAAAGTGGCCAGAATTAGTATTTTGCGTATCGCATTATGGGAACAATTAAGCATGGTAATGAAATTTGGCCAGAATGGAGTAACCTTTGTGCATGTTTTTGATTGTTGTGTAGGGATTTCTCCTCTCAAAAACAGCATCAATAATTTTCCTGGGGTATTGCTTCTCGCTGAACTATTTTTGTAGGATGTTAGCCTGTTAAAAAACATAGCAATTCCTGTACAGATCCTCCTGCATTTAAATTGACTAAAGGGAACATTCAGCAGACACTTTTAGTAGTGTTGGCCGGAGAAAGGAAGGTAACTATTGATGTCCACTTAAAAAAAAAAAAAGTAAAAATTATGATCTTGTAGTCACAGTGAGAAATTAGTAAATCCAAGCATTCTATTTGTATAGAACTATGGTTGGGTGTAAAAGTGATGCCTAAGTATTATTTAGCGAATCACAGAACCTGTTTGCTGCTTTAGCATCTCCTCCCTCATATAAAAAGTAAATAATCTATGTATCTTATATAGTAAATTATTTTACTTGTGTACTTCTCATTGTGGTGACAAAAACTTCTCCATGAATAGATTGGTGTATGAAGGAGCCATTTTTGTCTCTATGGTGGTCCCGAATCACTGATGGTAGACCTTGCTATTATGTGAAGTAGTTATTGTTCAGGATAAAATGTAGACCTTTTATTATTTTTTTTCTGCTTACAGGACATTGTGTAAGAGGAGAGCGCTGTAACATCCAAGGTAAATAAACGATACTCCTTTCCCAAGTGATGTCCTGTAATTCCGTTAACAACTGGCTCGAAATCCTAAGGTAACTGGGTAACCTTTGCACATACTATACTCCTGTAAAAAAAGGTCTATGTAATGTAATAAATTACTTGTGGCTAAATTTGTGTTTGCAATGGGATGGGTTGATAAAATCGTTATGAATTTATTGGCAGGTGGTAAAAGTAGGGTTTGGTAGGGAACGGTATGGCTAAAAATCCTCAGCATATGCTTCTTGAATAAAGTCACTAAGGCTTCATTCACATCACCGTTAAGCCTTTCCGTTCTCATGCTCCGTTTAGGAGCAGGAGAACGGAAAGGACGGATTCGGCACATAACTGAGCCGAACGGAGCCTAAGGACCCCATAGACTATAATGGGGTCCGTTATGTTACCGCTCAGAAGATGATTTTGGAGCGGAGACAAAAGTTGTGCATGCAGGACTTTTGTCTCCGCTTCAAAAATCATCTTCTGAGCGGAAACCTAACGGACCCCATTATGGTCTATGGGGTCCCTTAGGCTCCGTTCGGCTCAGTTATGTGCCGAATCCGTCCTTTCCGTTCTCCTGCTCCTAAACGGAGCATGAGAACGGAAAGGCTTAACGCTGATGTGAACGAGCCCTAAGTTGTTTTTCTAGCATTAGGAATGGATCATGGGATACTGTTTCATAATGTTTTAAAAGGAGGTTCATAGCTTTTTTTTTTCGTAATCTTGAAAGTCTTCAATAACAGTGTCCCCTTCCTTATCAGCAGCCCTAATGATGTGTATTGCTTCTTGCTGAACTATTTTTGTAGGATGTTAGCCTGTCAATAAAATATAGCACCTCCTGTACAGTTCCTCCTGCAATTAAATTGTCTAAAGTGAAAATTCAGCAGCCACTTTTAGTAGTATTTGCCTGTCTGTATGAAAAATTAACCCTAAAGAGCTAGGGCAGCAGCAGCGATAGAGGTGTCTTCCTACTACTCCTGCTATATTTTTCTTATTTCTCTACTATTTGAGACAATTTGATAATCCATCCTATCTTGTCCGCATTGTGAAACTTGACTCATAAGAATCACTTGATATACTGCAAGAGCTACATTTGCTTGCACTCCATTAGACAAGCAGCTATTTTATTTATATGTGCCGCAAAACCACCACAACTGTTGCTCCACCTGTTACCAAACTCTGCATACATGAGTCAGACAGAGCAGGGAGATGGAAAGTCTGCTCATATGGTCACATCAGCAGAGACCTCACAAATTATGAAGGCAGTTGCAACGTGTCAAGCAGCTCTCATAGCGAAAATTGACCATGTTCAGTTGGACCTTAGCTGTGAAATATGTGAAAGAACCACTGAGGTGGAGCGCAGATTAAGTGATGTAGAAAATATGACCCCGGCAGGCGAGAACAATACTAGACAACTGCAACAAGTCAAGCAGCTACAAGCTAGGGCGGAAGATGCTGAAAACCGAAACAGAAGAAATATAATCTGCATTTTGGGGCTGCCGGAGAGAGTGGAAGGGTCTACTCCAGAAGTCTTTGCGAAACAGCTGATTTACAGCCCTGTCTATCTGCTTTGTTATTGAGAGAGTCCATCGAGTCCCCACTAAGCCGCTACGTCCCGGAACCCCTGCTAGGCCATTTACTATGAAAGTCCTAAATTACAGAGACACTAGCCTGCTGGCAGCCAGACAGAAAGGCAGTATCACTTATGAAAATGTGCGGCTATCCAGATTTCACTTTGGAGGTCCAAAAGACGAGGAGGCAGTTCAACGATGTCCAGGCTCATCTACAGGATCAAAATATAAAGTATGCTATCCTTCCCGGCAAGATGGTGGGAATGCAAGATAGTGAGATCATCTGCTTCTTTGAGACTCCAGAGGCGAATGTGGAGTTGATCGACAGGCGTCCGCATGTGAGACCTCATCGCTGACCCAACGCGGACTTTTGCGTACATATGTGGAGACTTTTAATACCTATTACGTTTCTTGGGGGCATTTTTTTCCTAATGTTCTAAGCCCCTAACTGGGGTAAAATATTCATATAGGTTTCTGGGTAACGAAACTTTGAGAGAGGAGCGCTGGTTGTTTCAGTTATTTTTGTGTTCCTCTCTTTTCCTCTCATTGTTTATGTTAAGTGTGTGTGAAGTGAGCATGCGCCTAGTTAGCTAGGGGTATGGAAACACCCTATTGTTTCAGGTTATGGGTCTGAAGCTCAACCATGTTGGGATGGTTTGGGCGAGGTGGGTGGAAGTTTCGGGTTTTTGCTTGTCTGTGTCGATATGTATGAGTGTGAAAGTTGGCTCCTCCATGGGACCTGGGGACTCAGGGATATCTTTATTGTGGCTGTATGGCATTAGTTAAGCTAGTGTCATGGAATGTCAGGGGTCTAAATAATAAGATTAGACGTTCTTTGTTTTTTAACTATTTAAAAACCTATAGCCTTGATGTAGTGGTGTTGCAAGAAACGCATCTAAGGGAACAGAAAGTTATGGCTCTTAAATGTCCCTGGGTGGGCCCCACTTACTATGCGGTTTACTCAAATTATGCGAGGGGAGCAAGGCAGCAAGTCAGTGATGAGGGGTGCATTCATCCATGTGATAGCAACGCATAGGAAGGAAATGCGCATAACTTGGACTAAGGGATCTTTCACACAAGCGGATGCCATCCGAGGAATCCGCTGCATGTAAGAGAGCCAGGCCCCGCGCAGGACAGCAGAGGCATGGACCATCAACATGATCGATAATACTGTGTGCCTCTCTGTGATCTTTTTACTACAAAATCACAGTAACAACTTTATCTCACTGTGATTTTGTAGTAAAAAAAAGTTCACAGAGAGGCACGCAGCATTATCAATCATATATATGTTGCTTGCCTCTGCTGTCCTGCATGGGGCTTGGGTCTCTTACATGCAGCAGATTTCTTGGACAGCATCCGCTCATGTGAAATAGCCCTTAGAGCAAGCAGTCTCTGACACGGAGTAGGAGTTTCTACGAGACCCAAGTGATGAGAGAAGGGGGGATATGTTGGAGGCACAGAGCTTGTTTGACCTGCATCTTACTGAAAATACTCAAAAAAAGCTTCTGGCCCAGAGGCAAACTATCTTTTCGGATGGGGATAAAAATGGTAGAGCTTTAGCGTACTTGGCTCGCTCAGAGACTCCACAAACAGTGGTAGCTAGGGTTATGTCTGATCAAGGTGTACTGGTGATTGAGCCACAGGATGTGTGCCACCAATTTGCTTCCTATTATTCTGATTTGTACGGTACTAAAATCACTTGCTTTCTGGCAAATATAATCTGTTTTTTATCTGGAATCCCACTTCCCACACTCGGGAGAGAGGATTGAGAGGCCTTGGTGACACAGATCTCGGAAGCAGAAATTGTCCTGGCTATCAAATCTCTGATGATGAGAAAGACTCCTGGCCCGGATGGCTTCCCGGATGAATGGTATAAACTCTACACTCAGAAGCGTACCAGACTCCAGAAACTGTTTGAATATGCTTTTGAATATGGCTCTTTGCCTCCCTCCTTCTCAGAGGCGACCATTGTGGTAATACACAAGCCAGGGAGACCTCCGGACCAGTGCAGCTCCTATAGACCTACCATATCTAACTTCTTAATTTAGATGCTAAAATCCTAGCTAAGGTATTGGCTCTGCGGCTGAAAGAGGTGATCCACTCTGTGGTGGGGGTGGACCAGTCGGGTTTTATGCCAGGGAAAACAGATATAAATTTGAGACGTTTATATACCAACCTCCAGGTTCAACATGATAACATGTGTATGAGGGTCTTAGCATTGTTAGACAATAAAAAAGCTTTTGACTCAGTAGAATGGGACTTTATGTGGGCCACACTCGAGCGGATGCACTTTCCCCAGAATTTCCTCCATTGGTTGCAATTACTTTATAAATCCCCGACGGCAAGGGGTAAGATAAAGGAGTACATATCTGACCCATTTCCTCTTGGTAGCGCACCAGGCAGGGTTGCCCTCTTTCCCCCTTGCTCTTTGCACTGATACTTATTTCTTCTAATTCATTGATAGAGGGTTGGGAAGTGGTGGGTATAACTGAGAAACTATCCCTTTATGCAGATGACATGTTGGTATATCTTGCGAACCCAGGAAATTCTTTGAATGCCCTCTTGGACACTGTAGATGAATTCGGCAGTTTCTCCGGGCTGAGGGTGAACTGGTCTAAATCGAACTTGTGCCTGATAGATGACTTTGATCCTGCCCATATTTCTATACAGTCCAAACTCCAAGTGGTAAATCAGTTTAAATATCTAGGTATTGTTATGCATAGAAAGGCTGCAAAGTTCTACCAGCTCAATGTGGTTCCCACAATAGAATATATAACCAAGAAAATCGAGGCTTGGGAAAACCTGCCGCTGACGTTGATAGGTCAGATTAATAAAACATGGTCTTCCTTCCTAAGTTGCTATATCTCTATAGAGCGGCACCACTGGCGCTGCCAAAAAGTGCAAGTGGATGTGGTTAGAAGAAGGGAAAAGCCTATGTAGGCTTTCACCAGACTACCCACTCCCAAGTAAAAGAAGGTACCCCTATTCTTAGCGCCAGTCTCTATAGATAATAACAAGTGTAAGCTTAAACTAGTTAGTGAATTAATGCGTATTGGTAGGCACAGACGTTTATATACTAAGAAGTGTACAAATCTCTCCTCTAAATCAATAATAGGGATCAGGATATGATAATAAAACATACATAAAAACAATAATTAAAAAAAATTATAAAATAAAAGTAAAAACAAGAGTCGTGTCAACTCACTCCACTGGGGGGTGCGGTACTGGATAGATCCAAGATACCAGTATTTCCACAACCCCCCTAACCAGGATCACAAATATAATGTCAAAGCATATTCTATTGTATCTTGCCCATAGCGTGCTGCCAAAAAGGCACGTTATACTCATGGATAGGCTGTTCACCCCCTGGCGTAAACTCTGTCCCAGGATAGCAAAACATACCCTTTCGGCGTCGTATGTGCGGGGGGATTGGGATTGCCAAATCTCTCCATCTATTATGCGGCAGTGCAGTTGGGTTATGCAGCGTGGTGGATCACGGCAGATTCAAGTAATCCAGCAGTGGTGCTGGAGGCAGCCCTAGTAGGTTCATATTAAGCATGAACTTAGTGTATAGGAGGGGAGCTTACGCAGCATGCCATTATACCCCGACTATGGCTGCTGTAGTGGCGATCTGGAATAAATGGGTGAGGGCAGGGCTGATTCTAGCTCTTCTGCTGCCTGAGGCAAAAATTTTAATGGCACCCCCACTCCCATTAAAGGGTTTATGTCATCTTGGACAATGGGGGAATATAGCTAGTATATGCCCCCATTGTCTAATGGGCGCGGGTCCCACCGCTGGGACCCGCACCTATATCCAGAACATAGAACCGAAAGTGAAGGAGGGCGCAGGCGCAGCCGCCCTCCATTCATTTTCTATGGGGCCTGCGAAAATAGCTTAGCACTGGCTCGGCTATTTCTGTTGGCTCCATAAACATGAATGGGAGCAGGGGCTGCACATGCGCAGTACGCTCCCATTCACTTCTATGGGGAGCCGTCTTGGTGGTGGCTGGACCGGAGTCCTCCAACCACCACCTTGCCGGGCTCCATTCTGGATATAGGTGCGGGTCCCAGCGGTGGGACCTGCACCTATAAGACAATGGGGGCATACAATGGGGGCAACAGCACACCTAACACAGTGATGGCTGAGTACAGAAAATGCAGTAGTGTTACCTGCAGTCCTATGTAAAACCACAGATAACGCTAGTGTAGATTATGTGGTACTGTTACCTGCAGTCCTATGTAAAACTGCAGATAACACTAGTGTAGATCACGTGGTAGTGTTACCTGCGTCCTTAGTGTGCCTCCCTGTGCCTCTCCCGTGGACTCCATGCTGGTGGTGCTGTCTCCTCTTCCATCTTCTTCTTGCCGCACACAGAATGTCCTGCTGCAGCTGTGTCAAGACATAACACTGTGGGCATGGTGAAGGTGACACGGACAGAGGTACAGACACACACACACAGGGACACACAGGGACAGACACACAGAGGGACAAAAACATCTGTGCCCCTTTCACAGTGGAAATACCCTCTTTATAGCCCCTCACAGTAGTTATGCACTCTCTGTGCCCCCTCCAGAGTAGTAATGCACTCTGTGGCCCCTTCACAGTATTAATGCCCATTGTGCCCCCTTCACAGTAGTAATGCCCACTCTGTGCCCCAATAATAGTTATGCCCTCTCTTTCCCCCCATTTATAGTAGTAATACCCTCTGCGCCCCTTTATAGTAGTAATGCCCTTTGTACCCCTTTATGGTAGTAATGCCCACTGTGCCCACTTTGTAGTAGTAGTAATGCCCTCTGTGTCCCCTTTCTAGTAGTAATGCCCACTGTGCTACCCTTATGGTAGTAATACCCACTGTGTGCCCTTTGTAGTAATAATGCCCTCTGTGCCCCCCCTATGATAGTAATGCCCACTGTGTCCCCCTTATGGTAATAATGCCCACCATGCCCCCTTTGTAATAGTAATGCCCACTGTGCCCCCTTTGCCTCTTTGTAGTATTAATGTCCTCTCCTCTCTGTCCCCTTTGTAATAGAAATGTCACCTGTGCCCTCTCTGTGTTAAAAACAAAAAACAAAACACACACACACAGTACCTACTCACCTTCTCATCTTGTTCCTGAAGTCCTCTCCCCTGGAGACACAGATCATTGTGCAGGACTTTGTGGGCGAAGCTTATGCAGATTCCGGGCTGCAGGCTCCGCCCACACCAGCCGGCAGCGTGATCATGCCTGCAGGCTGTATGGTGAAGCAGGAAGAAATCTTCCAGCTTCACGATTCTCTGCGCAGCGGGCCTGAAGAAGGGAAGGAGTGCAGGGAGCTGAGTAGTGACTGACAGGACATCAGCTCCCTGCGCTCTGGGAAGGAAGAAGGCAGGGCCAGTTTTAGACAAAATGTGGCCCTGCGCAAAATCAAAAGTGGGGCCCGAATTGTAATAATGTACTAACAACACAGTTACATTCTGTCGATTCCGGCACTCCCTCACAGATTTACATCCCATAAAGCACCTCACACAGATCTTCACCCTCATGGCCCCAGAATACACCACATTCCCCCTCCCCTCAGAGCAATGAGTTCCCTTCACTCACGGCATCTGAGAGTGTTAAAAACCGGAAGCGCTGGATTCTTCTTCAGGCGCATTTTCCCCCAGTTGCAGCTGCAGCCTGTATTAGGCTTCCAAGCCACTAGATGGCAGCACTGAACTGTGATATAGTGATTTCTATATAGACTAAAAGAGCAATTTACTGATGATTGTAAGTTGTGGTCCACTTGGGGGACTTAACAAAAAGTAAAAATTAAAATTAAAAAAAAAGTTTTGAAAACACCTTAAAAATTAAAATCACCCCTATTCCCCAAAATAAAAAAAAAAACACAAAATAAAAATAGCATTGTGGGTATCACCGTAACGCAAAATTCACATTTTTTTCATCACTTTATCTCCCAAGAAAATTTAATAAAAAGTGATCCAGCCATGCACACCCCAAAATGGGGTGTCCGCCCTGCAAAAAATGAGCCCCCCCCCTCACATCTAGAAATAACTATTAAAAAGTGGAGTCAGAATATCACGATAATTTTTTACGAAGTGAGTCCTAATGAGCGGGTGCTGCTAGGGTTGCCACCTTTTCCAACAAAAAATACTGGTTACACAAGTTAAAAAGGTTGGTATGGGTTAATACGGGTGTTATTTGATCATATTTTACATTTTGCGCAAATTTTTTTTTGCAATAAAATCAAACATTTCACTGTTGGGGACACCCTGTGTATTTAAGGTTTACTTGGCCTCTATTTTTAAAATGTTTCTGTGGGTATTTGAACTCACAATCTTCAACATTAGAGGCAAGACCCTTAAAGGGAACCTGTCATCTCCGAAACACCCCCTGAACTAGAGTAAGCGGTGTATAGTGGTGCTGAATCCGAATATGTAAGTTTTATCTTCATACTCACTTCCATTCCGACGCTGTGCTCCCACAAACCAGCACTAAAATACATTGAGAGGACTCTTCTTTGAGTCCTCTCCATTATGTGAGTGAGCACTGGAGTCCAGTGAGTGCATTTTACTGCAGGTTTGTGGGAGCACAGCGTCGGAATGGAAGCGAGTATGAAGATAAAAATTACATATTTGGATTCAGCATTACTTACACTATACAACGCTTACTGTAGTTCAGGAGGTGTTTTTTTGGAGATGACAGGTTCCCTTTAACCACTAGGCTATAAAGCTGAATGTTAAATCATAGCTGAAAAACCTGATATCATCTATCAGGTTCTCTTCTATAATGCAATAGAAACTTCTATGAGGTTTTTCAGTAGTGGCTCTATAGCCCAGTTGTTAAGGTTCCTGCCTGTAATGTAGAAGGTTGTGAGTTCAAGTCCCCACAGAAACATTTAAAAAATAGAATTGAAATTAGACATATATATATATATATATATAGGGTGCCCCAAGCATAGTGACCATGCTTGGGAATACCCCCTTTTGATGTTACTAACACCACACATCCATATATGGAGTCAGAACAGGGACTCCTAAGCTGGGAAATTCCCCACTCCAGACTGAAGCAGGGCACCCCTTAGAGCAGGGATCTCAAACTCGTGGCCCTCCAGCTGTTACAGAACTACAATTCCCATCATGCCTGGACATTCTTCGGCTACCAGGGCATGCTGGGAGTTGTAGTTTTGCAACATCTGGAGGGCCACGAGTTTGAGATCCCTGCCTTAGAGGATCGGGCAATTGCCCAGTTTGCCCCTCCCTTCAAGAAGAAGGAGACGGCTGAACGCGCAGATAAAGGGAACAGGGGCGGCATCCACTAGCAGTGTTTAACTGCAGTGTGGATGCTGCCCCTCAAACATACAGAAAACTGCCGGTGAGGAAGCGGCCCTGGGTGAGGGTGCACAAAGCTGAGGACAGTGGTAAGAAATGGTCGCCATAAGTGCCATTATAGAGAAACAAAGATTTGCCTGAATTGTTTTCTCTAGCGGACTTTGAATTTGGCCTCAGAAAGGCCTGAGATATCTTACACAACTCTATGATAGGTACCTATTTAAGTCTTTTAATAGTCTGAAACAGGAATTTAGCCTACCACAGCATAGCCTGTATAGCTCAATTTAGTAAGGAGCCATTGAGACTGGAATGTTGGTCTATAGAGGCGGTGGTGAGAAGAGTTAAACTGACTAAACCGATATCCACTTTGTATGCGACTCTAATGGTGGAACAAGTCTCTCCACTTAACAAATCCTTTTGGCAACAAGATATAGTAGACTTAAAGGCCTCACATGTAAAGGAACTTAGTTGCACATGGAGATCCACAGTTGTAAGCGCCAGAGACCAACTTATACAACTGAAATAGCTACATAGAGTATATTATACGCCTAATAGATTGTTTCAGATGCATAAATTACCTAGTCCCCACTGTACACAATGTGGTCATGATAGGGGTGGTTTCTTTCACATGGTATGGCAGTGGCAAATTGTTCAGCGTTTTTGGACTGAAGTCCATTCTTATATAAATACCAAAATTGGCTTTCCAGATGTCTGCACAACGATGACGAGTCTTCTGGGGCTGGTTCACGATGTTGTTCCCACCAAATACGGCAGGCAACGATATAGATTACTCCTGTGCTATGCATAAAAACTATTCTTTTGAATTGGAAGACTCCCAAAATTCCCACCAAACAACAAAGGATACAACTGGTCAACGCTGATCTAGTATTATATAAGCTTGTTTATGAGAATAGGGGTGTCCCTTGCCAGCTCCTCAAATTTGGGATCCTTGGATTAGCGCGCATAAAGTAGTACCGTAAATGGGTTTGATTCTCTACTCAGGTCTTATGGGGGAGGTGGTGTGAATGTTGGATGTTCGCACGATAGGTTGTATTCTATGTATTTTTTTAGTATATGCCAGAACTCTGCTGTTATCTCCTTAAATAGTGTCATATGTGGATTTTGTATCCTGCATGGTGCGCTCTCATCTATTTCTATGGAGCCGACGGTAATATTTTCGGCGGCCCCATAGAAATGAATGGAAAGCGGCCGCGCATGCGCAGTGCGCCCTTCTTCTCTTTTGGGGCCACGCCTATAAGACAATGGGGGCATATCCTAGCGATATGCCCCCATTGTCCAAGATGGGAAAACCCCTTTAATTATTTTTATCTTATTAATTCTGTTCTAAGATATTTTGTTACATTTTTATATAATGTTTGTATGTTTTATCCTCCTTTTTAATGATAATTATGTGTCAGATGTTTATTACTAATTATGTAGATTTGTGTGTGTTGTGATGTGGTTAAAAGGGTGGTATACTAATACTCAGGGGCGGTCTTGGCATTTCTGGGGCCCTAAGCGAAGTTATGTCCGGGGGCCCCCAATGACGCGTCACGCCCCTGATGACACGCCCTCTGATGACACCCCTCCCAATGGCACGCCCCCCCACACATCAAAGACTGGGACTAGAGCATGCTCGGGTGGAATTTGCGTGCGCTTTTTCAAATCTGCACGCTAATTCATATGCATATTTTAATATGTACACTAATAAACTGTGAATGCATTTTATAAATTAGTACGCATTAGCCTACTAATTTATAAAATGAGTACGCATTCGGAGAAATGCAGTACGTGACAGCTGGGCGGGCGGTCTTGGACACCAGCACAAGAGCGGAGTGTGGGGGCCCCCTTGGACGTCGGGGGCCCTATGCAAATGCATAGGATGTGTGGTGCCCAAGACCGCCCCTGCTAATACTCGTGCAGGCCAGATGAAGTGCTAGTGTGCAGGAAAGGCCCGTCACTTGTTTATATCCTTATCCCATGTATTGTATCTGTTTTTGCAATAAAGATTGGATTTTATCAGCTGGTGAGTGTATTCTTCTGTCTTCATGCTGGATATTTGTGACTTGGACATTGAGCCCCACCATGTACCGGATATACGATTAAAGCCCCAGCTAATGTTATTATAAACGTACATACAGTAATCTTGAGGCCACGGTAGTGCTCACCTTTCTAACGGTTATCTTTGTTAGTATGTTTCTGAATGTATTTATGCTATCTCAACCCCTCTATTCTCTGTGTGTTTTCACCATATATTATTTCTGTGTTGCATTATTGGTGTATTTGATGGGTTTCTTTCCTTTGTTCCAGTTTTTGTAACAGTTGCACTCCCAGTCCTGCCTGTCACAATTAATTTCTTAGCTTTTTTACTGATAAGATCCTGTCCTAGTTTCAAGGTGCAGCTCGCTATGCTCCAATTTATAGAAAAGGAATTAGGGTGATCTTCAAATGGTTGAAGATCTATTATATTCTTGATCTCTAGAGATGAGCGAATCATTCAAAAAATTATTCGCCGAACATTCGCCAAATTTTTCCTAAGATTCGTATATTTGACGAATAGATTCGTTGTATTTGCGTACAAAATATAAGTTTTTATGTGCTTTTAGCGAACATTCGCGCACTAATAACGAACGTTCATTTAAAAATGTACGCAACTTCTTAGAAGACGTACGCATGAGCGTACAAATAGCGTACTATTGTCTACGCGATTACGTAATACACAGGCACGCACGACAAGAGGCCGCGGCGTGCACTCCTCAGAGGCAGAGCGAATATTCGAAAATGGCATCCAGGCGATCCTCATCATTTAGCTCTGAAGAGCTGAAATTGCTGGCACACACCGCCATCCAAACCAGCATAAGAAGGAGGTGATCCAGCAGGTGATCCAAGGCCTGCACCATCGTTTCCACACCGTGCGGACGTCTTCTAAGAAGTTGCGTACATTTTTAAATGAACGTTCGTTATTAGTGCGCGAATGTTCGCTAAAAGCACATAAAAACTTGAAAAAATTCGGCGAATGTTCGGCGAATAATTTTTTGAATGATTCGCTCATCTCTAGAGATCAAGAATATAATAGATCTTCAACCATTTGAAGATCACCCTAATTCCTTTTCTATAAATTGGAGCATTGCGAGCTGCACCTTGAAACTAGGACAGGATCTTATCAGATCCAGCGGAAATGGTCCGATCTGAAATTCAAATGCCCAGAGCGGCTTAATGAGTTCCGCGCAGAGATACGGCAGGGTGAGTAACAAAATATTTGATAAGTAAAAACCTGTAAAAAAATTAGTGTACTGTATTGTATATATACCAGCAGTCACTGCCAATAATGAAAAAAGTATAGAAAGGACAACGTGGTCGTGCGTAGTGCGCTGCAGTAATTTTGTTTCACGCCTCTAACTCTCGACCCAAACAACTTCAGTGAAGGTATTCTAGTCATTATTGTTAATGGTGCTGGCCGTTCTCCCATTTGTGTCAGGAAAATGCACTAGCTCGAAAGAAAGTACCCTTATATGCCCATTCATATTTAGCGCTTTCTCCTCCTACACACAGACTCAAAGATGTGCCCATGCTGCAGCTACTGTCAGTGGGCGATATCCAAAGTATTCCTACCGCACCGTGTTAACGATATAAAGAAAGTTATTGCGACGATAACGTTATCTATTGCCATAAATACCCTTTTAGAAGAAAAAAATATGATATGGCCCCCTCTCACACCCATAATATCTTAATAGTAGTATGTGTTAGTATTAAAAAGTCATAATCTAATAATTGTGTACGTTTTTATGTTGCAGAGCACCGTCAACGACGGCGTCACCACCATCGAGGCAGGACGGCCCCTGAAGTACCTGCAGCCTCTAGTAAGTGTAAAACATATTTAATTTATTTTTCATCCAAGCTACGTGGGAGTGCAGCTGCAGTAAGAGCGCTAGTGGTTAGGAACGGGATCCTCCAGCCCCAAACTATTCCCAGCCGGAGCGAAAATACAACATGTAACAAAATAAAAAAGGCTTGGCTTGTTTGGGCAACAAGCCTGTACATTCTACCTTAACATAGGCAGTGAAAATTATATATGAGCTTTGTATGGCTGTGTTATGGATATGAAGACTGAAGATGTGAAGCCATTACAAGATGGCGCTGGCTCCGGGACCACTCCTGCTCTTATCTGTAGTTTACATTCTTTAGTAGAACTAGATGCGCAGAAGTGAAACTTTATTTTGCATTACTAACCAATTATATATTCTCTAACCCTCAGGAGAGATTTCCCCCCTCCCTGGGGTATATAACCTTTGTAACCCCCCTTAATAAACGAGAACCTCTTTGACCCTGCAAGGTGTCAGTGTTGTTTCTTCCATGCATGTAAAATCCTAGGATTACTTTAATTTGGAGCAGAGAAACAAACTTTGTGGCTCCCTTTGTGAGCCATCCTTATCAGTTGGCGTCCCTGGGTGGGCTCGAGAGAATGTAGCTTCGTAGCCGAAGGAACGGACTCCTACGTGTGGTGCACGGTCGCTTGAGGGAGGGGTACTGCAGACCCACAGAACAGGTGAGAAAATTTATCATCTTACCTACCTCTTGTCGAGCCTGCACTGCATTGTGGTAGTCATTTCTGCTATATAGAAGTTACCAGCAGCAGCTTCGGCTGAAGTTGAAATCTCGAGCGCAAAGAACCCAAAACAAGAGTTTGTTTCTACTGTGGTTTGTGTTTCTTGTGGTTTATGTACTGAAAGGGGAGAGGAACACTGAGAGTGAGAAACTGACCAAGGATCGGACAGGGGGAATCGCATAATCTCTGTGTACGCTTCTCGAGAGAGAGTGTGGGACAGAGGGGGCGATCCACTCGTAGGGAGGTGTTTTTATCCCGTGCTCGGTAGTCACGGGGTGGTATCCTGACCGGGTCGTCCGGAGTGATTGATTTTTCTTCTGGATATGACGTGACCGGTCAGACGGTTTTCCTGCGCTTGGGTCCTCTGGATCTTTATCTGGAAGAGACGTGACCAAGCCAGAAGTGATTTGCTGCATTAGTAGTGTACTGTGAAGTACAGGGCAGTGTAATCAATCAGCCTCATAGTTAGTTTCCGTCCGTGGTGGTTTGCTGAAAAGTCTGCTTGAGACTAGCCCCTCCCCTTGTCAGGCATACTGTTTGTCTGTGTCTTTGTCTGCCAGCTCCGTTCTGAAAAGTTGAAACATGGGTGGCAATGCACCGTCACTATTACCCGGAGAACGGACAGCGATGCAAGTAGTGGCAGATGAGGAAGGGAAGATAAATATAAAGAACTGCAAAAAGTTAATGGAAATAACAGCCTGTCACAAAGGAGGGAGGTTAGACTCTGATTTATGGAAGCAAGTGCTGAAGGATAAGAAAGGAATGTTAAAAGATAACGGGTTGTTGAATGCTGCTCAAGCGTGGTATAATACCTCATGCCGCTGGAAGGCTGAGGGGGGGACAGAAAGATTGGATGAAAAGTTTAACCTGTTCATGTATTCAAAAAGAGAAGGGTGACCACCGCCCTATAATGGCGCCGATCCCGGTGGATGGACATGCGCACATTGTGGTCAGCAAAACCCTGATCTCAGGGAGATGTGTCTTGCGTGTGGTGCCTCACGCCCCCGCCTGGGGAAAAGTGACAGAGGGCCAACGTCATTGACTCCTAAGACAGCCCCCACTTTGCCTCCAGCACCGCCTCCAGCACCACCTACCGCACACGTCACCACATGTCCCACCCTGCCTCCAGCACCACCTCCAGCACACGTCATCATGAGTCCCACACCACCTCCAGCACCACCTCCAGTGCACGTCACTGCGTGTCCCATCCTGCCTCCAGTACCACCCCCAGTGCAGCCTCCGACAGCAAGCACTATGAGTCCTATTCAGGCCCCAAGCACACAGGGGGAGGAGCCTCTCATTCAGTTTGAGGAGGAGGATGGCCAGGCCCCGAAACTAGTGCCTGTGCCAGCAGTGACTCCGTTATACCCTGTGTTAAACACTGATGGCTCTTATTACGTACCTGTCCCAGCGACTGCACCCCCTCCCTCAAGCGATACTGGTCTGGTCCCTTTGTTTATGGCAGGGGGTAGGGGTAAAGCAAACAAGCCCCCAGAGACAGGAACCGAGGATGAGGATGAACCTCCGGATCCAGATTCAGGAGGGGCAAGGGGGGGAGAGAGGAGTAGTGAAGAGGAGAGAGAGCGCAGGGAACAAGCAGAAGCTGCCCTCCAGAGGATGGGCGTGCAGTTGCATTAAGTACAGAGACAGCTACGTCAGGTCCAAGGGACCCAACAGGCTCCAGCACCCGTGCAAGCACCCCCTGTCCTCCCCCCTTTGGGGGTGGAGGAGCGCAGAAAGTATGTGACCTTCTCACCCAATCAGGCCACTACTCTTGTCAACTCCCTCCCTGACCCAGAAACTCAGCCCATGCCCTTTTACAGAAAGATGGAACAAATCCGGAAAACACACTCTGCTACCTGGAGAGATTTGGCAGGGCTGACTAACATCAAGGCAGGGGATTCTTTCTGGCCGCTCATGGATAGGGCTATACGACCCCCTGCGCATGGGTCAGAAGAATGGCAGCAACAGTATGATTCTGGTGAAGAGTTCTGCAGGAGATTGGGGGAGTGGGCCCGCCAGAGGCTTGCCAGTCAGTCTGTTCAGTTTCAGGATCTTAAGCAGGATAAAACAGAATCTGTGGAAAAATTTGCCCTAAGGATGGAACAAACATTCAAAGATCTGGGATTCACAAAACAAGATCCTGTGCAAAGTAGCATGTTGTCTAGTGCATTTACTGATGGGCTGAAACCCAGTATACAGAAGGCCTTAAAGATGGCCCGTCCAGAGTACCGTTCCTTGACTATTGAAGTCCTTACACTGGTAGCAAAAGGCATTGAGGCTGCAACAGGGACACAGAAGGCAGCTCTCATGGTCATGACAGGAGAGGGGGGGGCAACAAGTCCCATCCTACTTATAAGTGTTATGGCTGCGGCAAAATAGGCCACTTCAAGAAGAATTGCCGCAGCAGACACTTGTGGCAACAATACCAGAATCGCGCAAACAGGTCCACAGAAGTTCGACAACAGCAGCCACAGGCACCAGTCTCCCAGGGAGGGCAGCCTGCAGATGGGCCAGCCTAGGACATAGGCAAGCCAGATCCACATGTCGAAAACCTCGAACCTTTCATGGCGCTCTCTACCCCCTCCTCTTGTGGTCCTGCCCCCATGGTACAACTTAATGTGGGGGGTGAGCAGCGTACTTTTCTTGTGGATACTGGTGCAGCCTGAAGTGTTCTTCGACACACAGATATACCTGACCCTAATTCTGTGGATGATACATCATCTGTTTCATGTGTGGGCATTGATGGTAGGTGTAGGTCCTCACCCCTCACCAAACCACTCACTGTAGCAGCCCTAGGACCACAGCCTTCCTCTTCCATGTTGTCCGGATTTGTAATCTCTTCTACCTGTCCACTGAATCTGCTGGGAGCGGACTTACTACAGAAAATGGGGGCAATCATTCAGTTCCACTCTGATGGTACAGTGACACTGTCTACACCCCTGCAGCCTGAGGAAGCAGTTCTCATTGCTGCTTCCATTTCCCAAGAGCTCCCTACCCCGTCCTTTAGGGGAGTACCCCAGTCAGTGGAAGCACAGATTCCTCAGCACTTGTGGTCAAGAGGACCTCAGGACATTGGCCGGTTGCGTGTGCAACCCATCATAGTGCACCTAAAGCCTGGGGCAGTCTTGCCCCGGAAACCTCAGTATCCACTGTCCATAGCTCAGATGGATGCTGTCACTCAGCAGCTCTCGGAGTATCTTCGAGTGGGGGCCATTGTGCCCACTACCTCCGCCTGCAACACTCCACTGTTCCCAATTAAGAAAAAAGGGAAGAAGGGGCAACCAGCTACCTACAGGATGGTCCATGACCTCAGGGCTGTCAACGAAGCCACCATCCTAGAGACTCCAGTGGTACCTAATCCACACACCCTCTTATCTCTGATTCCGGCTGATACTCAAAGGTACACTGTGATAGATCTGGCCAATGCCTTCTTTTCTGTTCCTTTGCATCCAGACTGTCAGTATTTGTTTGCTTTCACTCACGCTGGTTCCCAGTACACATGGACAGTGATGCCTCAAGGAGCTCAAAACAGTCCCTCTCAGTTCAGCAAAGCTATGTCATCTATCCTGGATGAATGGAAACTGCAACACACAGATGTAGTCCTTCTGCAGTATGTGGATGATCTGTTGGTGTGTGCAAAATCTTGGGACTTGTGCCACCAGGCCTCTGTCTCTCTCTTGTTCTTTCTGGCTGATCAAGGATGCAAAGTATCTAAGGACAAAGTCCAGTGGTGTGAACTCAAGGTTACATTCCTCGGCCACTGTCTGAGCCCAGGAGCCAAGCACCTAACTGAGGACCGGAAAAAAGCCATCCTTGACATTGCAGAGCCTACCACTCCCCGCCAGCTCCAAACATTTTTGGGCCTAGTCTCGTACTGTAGGCCTTGGATCTTGGATGCCTCCATCTTGATGCAACCCTTGTATGACTGTATCACGAACTCTCCGTTTCACCTCACCCAGGAGGCCAAAGAGTCATTTTCCCAGCTCAAGACTGCAGTGTCCTCTTCGCCAGCCCTGGGTATTCCAAACTACGATCTCTCTTTTCGACTGTATGTGATGGAGAGAGAAGGCCATGCAACGGGAGTCCTCACCCAGAGTCACGGAGGCCGAAACAGACCTTTAGGTTATTACTCTGCCCGTTTAGATCCAGTAGCCAGAGGCTCTCCTTCATGCATCAGAGCCATACATGCTTGCCATCTGCTACTGGACAAGACCTCTGACATTGTTTTGGGACATCCCCTGCAAGTCTTGGCGCCTCATGATATCTCTGCCATTCTACAGCAAACACAGCCCAAGCATCTCTCAGCTGCCCGTCATCTTCGCATGCAGTGTTCACTACTGCTGCCTGACACAGTCACAATCTCCAGGTGTCATGTCCTCAACCCTGCATCACTTCTCCCCTTTCCTCAAGGGGGGATGGAAGAAGGAGCACATGAAGGTGCAGAAGAAGGATATGAAAATGAAGAAGACCCTGACGTGTCAGAAGATCATCATGACTGCTTGGAGCTCATCAAGCAAGAAACTGAACCACTGGCTAACATTTCGGAGACTCCTTTGCCGGACCCCCAGCTCTCACTCTTTGTGGATGGGTCCAGGTTTGCTGATGATCAGGGAAGATATCACACTGGGTTTGCGGTGACCTCCTCACATGAGGTTATCAAGGCTCAAGCCTTACCACCAGATATGTCTGCACAGGAGGCAGAACTTATAGCCCTTGCAGAGGCGTGCAAACTCTCTAAGGACACCACTGCAAACATCTACACGGACTCAAGATATGCCTTTGGAGTGGCCCATGATTTTGGACCCATATGGAAAGCAGGAACTTCATTACTGCGAATGGCACTCCTATCAAGAATGCAAAATCAGTAGAGGAGCTAATGGAGGCTCTAGCCCTCCCCAAACAAGTTGCCATACTGAAGGTGAAGCTCACACTAAGGCAGACACCCAAGAGTCAAAGGGTAACGCGCTGGCAGATGAAGCAGCAAAAAAGGCAGCAATGGAGGAAAGAGAAGAAGTGATGACTCTGGTGGTGCAAACCAGATCCAAAGCTGCGGAAGGTGAATCTGCAGCCTGCCTGTCCTCCATACCCAAGGAAAGACTCAAAGACATGCAAGAGAAGGCGTCAGAGGAAGAAAAAAGAGTATGGAGTGAAAAAGGAGCAGACATGGGGAGTGACATAGGCTGGATATGGAAGAAAGGACATCTACTCTGTTTACCAAGAAGCCTGTATCCTGTGGTGGCGTCTTGGGCCCATGGGCCGACACATCAGAATAAGAATGCCATGAACAATCTGATATCCTCCATCTGGCTTGCGCCTGGCATATCCATGTTCACGGCCAGGCACGTCAGCAGCTGTCTAATCTGTGCCAGCTGCAATCCTGGGAAAATGGAAAAAGTTCCAGTAAAGTGTTCACCAAACCTCTCTACCCTTTTCAAAGGATCCAGATTGACCACATACAGCTGCCACCTGCACAGGGGTTCCAATATGCCCTAGTGGTCATAGACATGTTCTCTGGATGGCCTGAAGCCTACCCTGTTAAGAATCTGACTGCCAGGACTACTGCCAAAAAACTACTGAATGAAATAGTCTCCAGATACGGGGTACCTGAAACCATAGAGAGTGACCAAGGAACAGCTTTCACTGCGGATGTGGCCCAAGAGATCTGGGAGGCCCTGGGGACCCAGCTAGCCTTCCATACGCCATACAGGCCGCAAAGCTCAGGAAAAGTCGAAAAGAATGAACGCAACACTAAAGCTGAAGATGCTGAAGATGGCCCAGGGAAACTGGGAAGCCATGGCCAGAAACTCTGCCCATAGCTCTGTTCAGTGTGAGACACACCCCGAGGGGTAAAGAGAAACTGTCCCCCTTTGAAATACTGTTTGGTTGTGCCCTAAACTAGGCCAGTATTTCCCCGGACAGTTAGCCTTGCAACATGATTGCTTGTCTTCTTATGTTTCTGCTTTGTGTACACATCTCACTGATCTACATTCTCGAGTTTTCTCTTCCCTTCCAGACCCAGAGAGTATCCCTGGCACACACAACCTGCAACCAGGAGACTGGGTGATGGTGAAGAAACACGTCAGAAAAGCTCTAGAACTCGATTTGAAGGTCCATTCCAGGTTCTGCTGACGTCTCCCACCTCTGTGAAACTCGAGACAAAGAAAACGTGGATCCACGCCTCCCACTGCAAGCGAGTGAAGTTCCCCCTGGTAGAAGAGAGACCAGAGGTGGACCCATCACAATGATATCCTTTCTTGTGATCTTAGCAGTAGGGGGGGCACTGGGGAGAAATGTGGAGAGACAATATTTACTCTTTGGTTTAATGCTACAGCATCAATGCAGATATTTGAATTTGATTATTGCAGTGTAGGTTGTTGTCCCTCCTGGAGTACACCTCAGGAAGATGCACAGTACTACTTGTGTGTCACAAGATCAGGGAAATGAATGGTGCCACAGCTGGCATGATGTGTTGGTAAACACAGGGCCTGACTGGGGATACTTCCCAAAGAAGGACAGGAACGGGTAGACAGGCAGGGCCTTTCCCTTTCCGGCAGAGTAACATTGGCAGTAAAAGGAAACTGTCTTCAACTCAGTTCACAAAAAGCAGGTGTCAAACTCTCATACTGACCGTGAAAACCCCAACCTACTGACATGGGTTTATATGTTTTGGGAAGGTATACCCACATGGGTCCCAAATGCCTCTTTTCACTGTACTGGAAAAGTTTTGAAAACAAGCCTAAACCATTTGAGACCATCCTTCCCCTGATGACATTACCCTTTGTTTACTTCACAGTATGACCTGATGGCTAGGGCTTATACCATGCAGGAGACACTGGCTGTGGAGACAGGATTTTCAGATCAACTTGTGGTTGGAATGGGCCAGATATACAGCTTCCCAATGAACCGACTGGATGCATTACTTGTGCCCCTGCTAGGCCACATTTGGGGCGCATGCCTTCCCTTAGGTCCTGATCATTTCTCCTGTTTCCTGAGTA
>ONZH01019775.1:0-36496 GCA_900303285.1 Rhinella marina | reverse complement strand
TGAGCAGACGACTGCAGTAAGGACCTCCATAACGAGCAGACGCTGTCAGTAAGGACCTTCCACTGACGAGTGCAGACGACTGTCAGTAAGGACCGTCCACTAATGAGCAGAAGACTGTCAGTAAGGACATCCACTGAACGAGCCCAGTAGGAGCCCTACGAGCCTGTCAAGTAAGGACATCCACTATGAGGCAGATGACTGTCAGTAAGGGCATCCACTAACGAGCCAGACAACTGTCAGTAAGGACATGCCACTAATGATGCAGATGACTGTCAGTAAGGACCTCCACTAATGAGCATGACGACTGTCAGTAAGGACCTCCACTACACGAGAGGTGACTGTCAGTAAGGGACCTTCACTAAACATGCAGACGACTGTCAGTACAGGACCTCCACTAACTGAGGCAGAATGCTGTCAGTAAGGACGCTCATTAATGAGGCCAGAGCGACTGTCAGTAAGGACCTCCACTAACAAGCAGACTGACTTTCAGATAAGGACCGACTGCCTAACGAGCAGACGACTGTCAGTAAGGACCTCCACTAACGGCCAGATGACTGTCAGTAAGGACATCCACTAATGAGCAGACGACTGTCAGTCAGGACCTCCACTAACGAGCAGATGACTGTCAGTAAGGACATCCACTAACGTGCAGACGACTGTCAGTAAGGACCTCCACTAATGAGCAGATGACTGTCAGTAAGATCCTCCACTAACGAGCAGATGACTGTCAGTAAGGACATCCACTAAAGAGCAGACGACTGTCAGTAAGGACCTCCACTAACGAGCAGGCGACTGTCAGTAAGGACCTCCACTAACGAGCAGATCACTGTAAGTAAGGACCTCCACTAACGAGCAGGTGACTGTCAGTAAGGACCTCCACTAACGAGCAGACGACTGTCAGTAAGGACCTCCACTAACGAGCAGATGACTGTCAGTAAGGACCTCCACTAACGAGCAGACAGACTGTCAGTAAGGACCTCCACTAATGAGCAGACGACTGTCAGTAAGGACCTCCACTAACGAGCAAGCGACTGTCAGTACGGACCTCCACTAACGAGAAGGTGACTGTCAGTAAGGACCTCCACTAACGAGAAGGTGACTGTCATTAAGGACCTCCACTAACGAGAAGGTGACTGTCAGTAAGGACCTCCACTAACGAGCAGACGACTGTCAGTAAGGACCTCCACTAACGGGCAGACGACTGTCATTAAGGACCTCCACTAACGAGCAGACGACAGTAAGCAACGCCCCCCTTGCTGACTATCGGCTGCTCCTCGGATGGTGTGAACGCGCCTTTAGATACACTGTCCCTGGATTCCGCGGTCCTGTCACCCTCTGATCCTGTTTATCCTGGAGTCTATGACAACTGATGACTGATTAACCCGCAGCGATGATCCAGGACGGAGCTGGCGGTCATTACATACATTCCTCTGATAACATGGACCCCCGGAGAGCAGGCAGTGAGGGGCAGCGCCAGGCTCCATCCTGACATGTGGAATGTCTTCTCTCCCTGTAGTGACTGATGACGGATCCTGTAATGATTGTCCTGCCCTGTAGTGACTGATGACGGATCCTGTAATGATTGTCTATTATATTTTCCATTAACCCCTTGTCTCCTGCCTTGTGCCGATGATCTCTTACTGACAGAATGTGCGGCTGAGTTCGCTCTTGGCTGCAGCGCTGCATGTGGTCGTATTGTAGGAGCTCCTGGAGACGATGGAGAACTAATGGTGTGTACAGTGCATTCAGAAAGTCTTCACACCCTGACAGGTTTTTCACACTTTGTTCTCTCGCTCCTTGTGAAATAAGTTCCCCATCGTTCTGCCCTCAATCCCTCATAATGAGAAAGTGAGAACAGAATTTTAGACATTTTTGCAAATATATTAAAAAGAAAAAACTAAAATTTATCCTAGCACAGATTAACCAGGACTCTTCCTAGAGCTGCTGCCCCCAAACTAAGTGATCAGAGGAGAAGGACCTGCCCAATACCATCCCTACAGTGAAGTCAGCATCATGTCTGGAGGAGACCAGGCGCCGCTCATCTCCTGCCCAATACCATCCCTACAGTGAAGTCAGCATCATGTCTGGAGGAGACCAGGCGCCGCTCATCTCCTGCCCAATACCATCCCTACAGTGAAGCATGGTGGAGACAGCATCATGTGTGGAGGAGACCAGGCGCCGCTCATCACCTGCCCAATACCATCCCTACAGTGAAGTCAGCATCATGTCTGGAGGAGACCAGGCGCCGCTCATCTCCTGCCCATACCATCCCTACAGTGAAGCATGGTGGTGGCAGCATCATGTCTGGAGGAGACCAGGCGCCGCTCATCTCCTGCCCAATACCATCCCTACAGTGAAGCATGGTGGTGGCAGCATCATGTCTGGAGGAGACCAGGCGCCGCTCATCACCTGCCCAATACCATCCCTACAGTGAAGCATGGTGGTGCAGCATCATGTCTGGAGGAGACCAGGCGCCGCTCATCTCCTGCCCAATACCATCCCTACAGTGAAGCATGGTGGAGACAGCATCATGTGTGGAGGAGACCAGGCGCCGCTCATCACCTGCCCAATACCATCCCTACAGTGAAGCATGGTGGTGGCAGCATCATGTGTGGAGGAGACCAGGCGCCGCCTCATCTCCTGCCCAATACCATCCGTACAGTGAAGTATGGTGGAGACAGCATCATGTCTGAGGGAGACCAGGCGCCCGCTCATCTCCTGCCCAATACCATCCCTACAGTGAAGCCTGGTGGTGGCAGCATCATGTCTGGAGAAGACCAGGCGCCGCTCATCACCTGCCCAATTACCATCCCTACAGTGAAGCATGGTGGTGGCAGCATCATGTCTGGAGAAGACCAGGCGCCGCTCATCCCCTGCCCAATACCATCCCTACAGTGAAGCATGGTGGAGACAGCATCATGTCTGAGGGAGACCAGGCGCCGCTCATCTCCTGCCCCAATACCATCCCTACAGTGAAGCATGGTGGTGGCAGCATCATGTCTTGGAGAAGACCAGGCGCCGCTCATCTCCTGCCCAATACCATCCCTACAGTGAAGCATGGTGGAGGCAGCATCATGTTGGAGAAGACAGGCGCCGCTCATCCCCTGCCCAATACCATCCCTACAGTGAAGCATGGTGAGACAGCATCATGTGGAGGAGACCAGGCGCCGCTCATCTCCTGCCCAATACCATCCCTACAGTGAAGCCTGGTGGTGGCAGCATCATGTCTGGAGGAGACCAGGCGCCGCTCATCTCCTGCCCAATACCATCCCTACAGTGAAGCCTGGTGGTGGCAGCATCATGTCTGGAGGAGACCAGGCGCCGCTCATCCCCTGCCCAATACCATCCCTACAGTGAAGCATGGTGGTGGCAGTATCATGTGTGGAGGAGACCAGGCGCCGCTCATCTCCTGCCCAATACCATCCCTACAGTGAAGCCTGGTGGTGGCAGCATCATGTCTGGAGGAGACCAGGCGCCGCTCATCTCCTGCCCAATACCATCCCTACAGTGAAGCCTGGTGGTGGCAGCATCATGTCTGGAGGAGACCAGGCGCCGCTCATCCCCTGCCCAATACCATCCCTACAGTGAAGCATGGTGGTGGCAGCATCATGTCTGGAGAAGACCAGGCGCCGCTCATCCCCTGCCCAATACCATCCCTACAGTGAAGCCTGGTGGTGGCAGCATCATGTATGGAGGAGACCAGGCACCGCTCATCACCTGCCCAATACGATCTCTACAGTGAAGTATGGTGGTGGCAGCATCATGTCTGGAGGAGACCAGGCGCCGCTCATCTCCTGCCCAATACCATCCCTACAGTGAAGCATGGTGGTGGCAGCATCATGTCTGGAGGAGACCAGGCGCCGCTCATCTCCTGCCCAATACCATCTCTACAGTGAAGCATGGTGGGGCAGCATCATGTCTGGAGGAGACCAGGCGCTGCTCATCTCCTGCCCAATACCATCCCTACAGTGAAGCATGGTGGGGGCAGCATCATGTCTGGAGGAGACCAGGCGCCGCTCATCTCCTGCCCAATACCATCCCTACAGTGAAGCATGGTGGTGGCTTCATCATGTCTGGGGGAGACCAGGCGCCGCTCATCACCTGCCCAATACCAGGGGCATCATGTTGGGAGGACATGTCTGTTTTAAAATGCCAGGGTTGAATTTCAGGTCCAGTCTGATTCTGATTAGCCTCATACATAACTGTAGGTTCACCCTTCGGTACAGACGTGATGTAGGTAAGTTCCTCCGTGTATCTGGTAACAAGCTGGTATCCCCACAACGCTGCAGAACACAATGGCCGAGCGCCTGTATACAAGAGGTGTCAGAAATCCAGGGCGTGTGAGGTGCCGGACTGCACTATGGCAATCACCAAGTGATCATGAGGGTGTAATAACACGTTACTGAGGTCACATGACTCCTTCAATTATCACCTCAGTAATTACCAGCAATATCAGCTTACTAATGGAGAGAGGGCAAGAGGGGACACGGCACCTACAGGACCTGCACCATGGAGATCGCTCCCAATCATCTGGTCTTAGTAACCGATCACACTATCAATTACTGCAACTGTAGCGCAAATCACCCAGAATAAACCAATAATAGGATTAAATAAAAACTATACATCAAATGTCAAGAAAAAGTCCAAGTTAGAAATAATAAAAATCTACAAATACTGAAAAAGAAATAGTAAAAGTAAAAAAAAAAAAATCACAAATACTGAAAAATAGTAAAATAAAAAAATAAAAATAAATTACAAATACTGAAAAAAATAGTAAAAGTAAAAAAATAAAAAAAATCACAAATACTGAAAAATAGTAAAATAAAAAAATAAATTACAAATACTGAAAAAGAAATAAAAGTAAAAAAATAAATCACAAATACTGAAAAATAGTAAAATAAAAAATAAATTACAAATACTGAAAAAGAAATAGTAAAAGTAAAAAATAAATCACAAATACTAAAAAATAGTAAAATAAAAAATAAATTACAAATATTGAAAAAGAAATAGTAAAAGTAAAAAAATAAATCACAAATACTGAAAAATAGTAGAATAAAAAAATAAAAATAAATTACAAATACTGAAAAAGAAATCGTAAAACTAAATAAATAAAAAATAAATTACAAATACTGAAAAATAGTAAAATAAAAAATAAATTACAAATACTGAAAAAGAAATAATAAAAGTAAAAAAATAAATTACAAATACTGAAAAAGAAATAGTAAAAGTAAAAAATAAATCACAAATACTGAAAAATAGTAAAATAAAAAATAAATTACAAATACTGAAAAACAAATAATAAAAGTAAAAAAATAAATCACAAATACTGAAAAATAGTAAAATAAAAAATAAATTACAAATACTGAAAAAGGAATCGTAAAAGTAAAAAAATGAAAATAAATCACAAATACTGAAAAATAGTAAAATAAAAAATAAATTACAAATACTGAAAAAGAAATAGTAAAAGTAAAAAAATAAAAATAAATCACAAATACTGAAAAATAGTAAAATAAAAAAATAAAAAAAATTATAAATACTGAAAAAGAAATAATAAAAGTAACGAAATAAAAATAAATCACAAATACTGAAAAATAGTAAAATAAAAAAATAAAAATGAATTACAAATGCTGAAAAAGAAATAGTAAAAGTAAAAACTTTAAAACGATCTATAGTAAAAGAACTAGTAAAAAATAAACATTTTACAAAACCCTATAAAGAGATAGTAAAATAAAAAAACAATACAAATAAAAAAGTTACCAATACAAATCAGCAATAAATAGGGAGTTTAAATATGTGGGTTTTTGAGGCTAGAGTGACATCTGCCTAATGTTGTCATCATTTTTATGAATGTTTGCAAAAATATAGAATTAAATATTTTAACATATTAAAATTAAACACAAAATAAAAAAAAACTCAGCACAATGGTATATAGACTAAAATAGGAAAATGCTGATGGCGGATGAGTTGGAGGAGATTCCTTTCTACTGACATTTCAGACGTTATCGGGTCCATCCTGATCGGTTTCTCAGGTCAGTGATGATGGACTGATACCTGATGACACGTGCAGCGCTATTTATGCTGGCGGAACCTAACGGACCCACGAAAATACCTTTCTAAATAAATAACTCTCAGAAACAGCCGGTGCGGTCCCAGCTTACATGTCGCTCGCCTTCACACGCGGCAGATTTTGTAGCAGAAAATTCTGCAACTGAAAATCAGTTCCATTCACTTGGGGCTCATTCAGTCGGCCGTACGTTTTTTTGCAGAGCTCAAAAATGTGGATCCACAAGAACACATTCCATATGCATTCCGTTTTTGCGGATCCATAGACTTGAATGGGGCCACGGGGCCCAGTTTTACTGACAGACATAGGACATGTTCTATCTTTTTTGCGGCGCCGCGGAACGGAACAACGGATGCTGTTTCTGAGATTTATTTATTTAGAAAGGTATGTTCTGATTTTATGTGAAGACACGGCTGCATCAGCTTCAGTCTCAGGTTCTGTTCACATTGGCAGAGCCCCGGTGCTCTGCTGAACCGTCACACAGTGGACTCCAGTCCGTGGGTCTGCCAGGATAAATAGCGCTGCACGTGTCATCAGATATGAGCCGTATTCACTGACCTGAATGATCTTTTGCGGTCCTATTGAAATGAATGCGGAACAGAACATACAGCATCTGAATGAGCCCTTCCATGGGGCGGCAGGGACGTGGATTTCTGTAAGCGCCACTGAGGTGGATGGAACTGATTTTCAGTTGCTGAGTTTTCTGCTACAAAATCTGCAGCGTGTGAAGACAGCCTAAAGCAGCTGCTCAGAGCGTGAGAAGACTGGCAGAGAAGTGCCCTCCCTCCGCCTGGCATCAGTCCCTGCCATGTTACTGTACCTTGCCCTGCCTCCTGGTGTCGGTGGACTGTGTCTCTCCAGGTGACATAGCGATGCTGCTCGGCCTCCTGTTTGTCCAGTCTGTCAGACAGAAGCCTCAGACGTCTCCAGGAGCCGCACACTTCCTGCACAGGTCACACGCAGGATGGACACTGCTACTCCACCTGTCTCACCGGCCGGGTCACATCCCTGACGTCACAGCGGCTGCTGCTCATTACCTGCCTGGTCACTCTGGAATCAATATCATTATATGACCGAATGACGCCTAAGGCTGAATTCACACAAGCAGTCTGTGATGTAAGTACTGGATTTGGCTAAAAAAAAACTGCATCAAAAACAGCAACAAAACAGCCTGTGTGAATCCATCCTAACACCACGGCAACTTCCTAATAGACTTTGGGGGTCAGTTACTATCCAGAAATATGCCTGTTTTAGAGCGCAGATTGCGGCACAAAGGTTATTCACGTAGCAATCTGCGACTTTTTCCTGCTCACACAGGTCTAAAAAAGTGGGCTTGGCGTGGTTCTCATTGATCATATTCTATGACTGATTTAGGTGTAGAAAATGGTCTTAATGTGAGTAAAGGCGCTGTCTTACGTTTAGACCGGCGCTGGATACGCCGATGTAGAGGCCGGCGCCACCTCCAGCTATAGCGGTTATTAATAAATGAGCCCCTTTGTATTTCAATCCGTCTTGCATTCTTGTTTACACACAGAGGTTAAAAACTCCTCCTAAAGACTTAGGGTCCATTTACACGACCGGCCGTGGGCGTTCCACATTTTGCGGAACACACACATCCAGCCCTATGATAGAAACGCCTATTCTCGTCTGCGATTGCGGATAAGAATAGGACTTTCTCTATCTTTTTTTGTGGGGCCGCGGAACAGGACTACGGATGCGGACAGCACACGGCGCTGTACCCATCTTTTGCAGCCCCACTGAAATGAATGGGGCTGCACCCATTCTGCAAAATCGCGGAACCGATCTGGACCCAGAAATACGGTTGTGTGAATGGACCCTTAATTAGGCTCCATTCACACAACGGATTTTCGGTCCGTTTTTTGCAAATCCGTGTTTCCGCAAAAACCTTCCGTTTTTACCAATTGTACATCCGCATCCGTTCCATTTTTCCGCAAAAAAAAGGAAGGAGGAATATATGTTGGTCGGGTATTTCTTTCTATTTCCTGGAAACGGATCCACAATTGCAGATGACATATTGATGCATTCCGCATATCATCCGCATTTTTTTGCGGACCCATTGACTATAATGGGACCACGGACCGCATATGCGGACAAAAGTAGGACAAGCTCTATCTTATTTGCGGATCCGCAAAACGGAACAACGGATGCGGACAGTATACGGAGCGCTGTCCACATTTTTTCAGGACCCATTGAAATGAATGGATCCGCATGATTTGCGGATCGGATCAGGAAAGAAAAACAGGAGGTGTGAATGGAGCCTTAGTATGTCTCACAGCTGGGGGGTTGCTACAGTTCAGTCCAGTCTAGACAATCCTCTGTGAGCTACAAATCCTGTCTGCTTCTTACAATGTATCAGTCTGGAATCTAGACTGGATACAAATGTAACAAATCCTAAATTGGAATTAGCGATGCCCTCACATGTTTCCATAACTCCCATGGAGTGACACGGGGGCCTTTGTGGTGTTGCGACCACACCCGGCACATCAGGGGTGCTGCAGGACCAGGACCGGACCCCAGTGTTACCCCCTCTGATATTCTGGATCCCTCTCTGCACCCTCTGATTGTTCCTCTTGTCCGCTCTGTTACTGCACAATGTGCACTTAGAGGGCATTTCTAGAATCAGTACGAGGGCGCTATGATTGTGTGGGGTCAAAAGTAACATTTTTGGGTCAATCAATATTTCTCAAGTACAGCACTTGGGGGCACTTTACTACACAGCAAGTACATTGCTCTGGGCACCTGGGGCAGCAGCCGTCACAGTAAGGCCTCTTTCACACGGGCGTCACCGATTCAGTCTGGATGCGTTCCGGAAAATCCGCACAGCTTTGACTGGGTACGTTCGTTCAGTTTTTTCCGCGCGGGTGCGATGCGTTTTGATGCGTTTTTCACGCGCGTGATAAAAAACTGAATGTTTACAAACAACATCTCTTAGCAACCATCAGTGATTCACACAGACCCATTCACTTCAATGGGGCCGGGGCTGCGTGAGAAACATCGCTCATGTGAAAAGCCCCATTGAAACGAATGAGTCAGGATTCAGTGCGGGTGCAATGTGTTCACATCACGCACTGAACCCGCGCGGAAATCTCGCCCGTGTGAAAGGGGCCTAATCCTCCGTTCTGGACACTGCTCGCCTTACAGGGGAAGCTGCAGGACGGTACTATTAGGGGGGCTGCAGGACGGTACTATTAGGGGGCTGCAGGACGGTACTATTAGGGGGGCTGCAGGACGGTACTATTAGGGGGGCTGCAGGACGGTACTATTAGGGGGGCTGCAGGACGGTACTATTAGGGGGGCTGCAGGACGGTACTATTAGGGGGGCTGCAGGACGGTACTATTAGGGGGGCTGCAGGACAGTACTATTAGGGGGGCTGCAGGACGGTACTATTAGGGGGGCTGCAGGACGGTACTATTAGGGGGGCTGCAGGACAGTACTATTAGGGGGGCTGCCAGGACGTACTATTAGGGGGGCTGCAGGACGGTACTATTAGGGGGCTGCAGGACGGTACTATTAGGGGGGATGCAGGACGGTACTATTAGGGGGGCTGCAGGACGGTACTGGAGAAGTGAGGAGCCAAAGATATCTGGATGTCATGGTCGGGAGAAGTTGTCATGGCGGTCTAGGCCAGAAGATGTCGCCTGTGTGTCAGTGGGTATAACTGCTCTGTAATTACTGATACAGTCTGCAGAGCGCCTGCTTAGAACTGGTGTTTATCATTAGATATATATGGCGGTAGTATTGGTGTTTTTTTCAGTATATTTATGACAGTATTATTCAGTCAGTTGGTGGAGATAACAGTATAATAACAGTATGACATAGTGGTATAATTTAGTAACAGTATGGCGGTATTATACAGTCACTATGTATTGTAATATGCAGTCCTGGTGCAGGGCCAATGGTAGTAGACATGGTGTGGCGGTATTATTTGGTAACAGTATGATGGTATTACTAAGATATAGACTATATAGTGGCAATATGCAGTCACCATGTGGTAGTATGACTTGCTACAGCATGGCGGTGTTATTCATTTACTATATAAGATAACATGTGGTCATGGTGTGATGGTATTATTTGGCACAGTATTATGCTGTAAACTGTAGACTGGGCTTCGACAATCAGGATTTCTATGAAGTCTTTGACGCCAAAATCCAGGAGTGGATCCAAAAAGAGGAGAAGCCTTCTCTTTACACAAGTCCTCCCCATGTCATCCATTCCTGGCTTTGGCTCGAAAACTGGATCACAAAACCTTGTGCGGTTTGCCAGTGCCACTTAGCCGGTAAATCTCCAGCCAGCTGGTGTAACCAACAGGAGGCTACTGACGGTATTTAATTAAGGCACTGGCACCCTGGAGATCTGGCGCACCCCTGACGTCGCTCAGTGCGACCTCGCAGTACGCGCCTGTGCACACTACGTCCTGACGCTGAATGATGTCTGGACACAGCACAGGCACCCGGAGCAGAAGACCAGGGAGTGGTGAGTAATAACAGCCCTAGCAGCACCACACTCACCGCTCCCCGGCCTCCTGTAACACAGACAGATTAAAATAAAGTTGTGAGCCCCTCCCCCCTTGAGAATTTATAAAAATCCCTGAATTTTTTTTAAAGTCCCAAAAAGAGGACATGTCCAGGGAAAAGAGGCCGTCTGGTCACCCCATGTTACACCGTCCTCCTCTCCATGCCGGATCTTTAGGCCCCTTTCACGCAAGCGAGTTTTCCGTGCGGGTGCGATGCGTGATGTGAACACATAGCACCCGCACTGAATCCTGACCCATTCATTTTTATGGGTCTGTGCACATGAGCGTTTTTTTTTCACGCATCAGTTCTGCTTTACGTGAAAAATGCAGCATGTTGTATATTCTGGGTTTTTCACGCAGCCCTGGCCCCATAGAAGTGAATGGGGCTTCAGTGAAAAACGCATCCGGAAGCAAGTGCGGGTGCGATGCATTTTTCACTGATGGTTGCTAAGAGATGTTGTTTGTAAACCGTCAGTTATTTATCACGCGCGTGAAAAACGCATCAAAACGGATTGCACCCGCGTGGAAAAAAAAATGAACGCAATTGCAGAAAAACCTGACTGAACTTGTTTGCAAAATGGTGCGAATTTCCCTGAACGCATCACATTTGTGTAAAAGAGGCCTTAAAGGGTTTCTGTCACCAGAAATCACCCTATTAAACCAAGTGTCATTTGCAATGAGCAAATGACACTTGATGACAGTAATGTTAGTCTCATATTTCTCCGTCCAGCAGTTTAGCCAAAAAATAGGTTTTTATAATATGCAAATGACCTCGCACGCGCGTTGAGAGCCGGCTGCCGCCCGGGTCCCGGCTCCTTCGTGCGCGGATGTACTACTGCAGTGCGCAGGCGCGGGATTTCGGGATCGTACAGGGCCGGGAGCCGAAAGAGCTAGCTGCCCGGCCCTGTCAATCAGCGCTACGGAGGCGTGGTAAGAGGCGTTATTACGGCCTCTCCTAGGTGCAGGTTCACGCCTACTGCACCTAGGGGAGGTCATTTGCATATTATAAAAACGTATTTTTTGGCTAAACTGCTGGACGGAGAAATATGAGACTAACATTACTGTCATCAAGTGTCACTTGCTCATTGCAAATGACACTTGGTTTAATAGGGTGATTTCTGGTGACAGAAACCCTTTAATGTAAAACTGGCGGGGCTTCTCTAGCGACACCCGTTACACGCTGCAGTAATGGCGGCTATTACTGGGGTACAATCTGACAGGTGAAATAGGTTCTGTCAGAACAGATATTTTCTCTTACTGTCACCATAAACCACAGTCCTTAAATGGTTTTCAGTCCTCGTTACCCATAGCAACCAGAGTTTCATTTTCTGGTTGGTTGCTATGGGTAACAAGTAATATTTTCAATACCAGTTTTGGCCCTGGAGATCCATTACCCCCTTCTCTTGTCCTAAAAGTAAATAATATATATGACTGTAACACCCACATGCCAGTAAGAAAGATGGCTGCCGCTTGTCTTTAGTCATTGACACCGGCGGCCATTTTCCCGTAGTCCAGTGCTGAGACTGCCCTAAACCGGAAGTGACGTAAAACGAGGCGCCGGCTTCCTCTTCTTGAGGTGGAGGTCACGATGTAGGATCAGCACGCTGCAAGGTAACAAGGAGGTGAGGCCGGGGCCACGAGAGGGTAGGAGGCAGGGGCCCCCCCATCTGCAGGACACTCCAAGATAAAGCAGGACGTCAGGGGCCCCTCATCTACAGGACACCCCCCAGATAGAGCAGAAACCTCAGGGGGCCCTCATCTACAGGAAACCCCCAGATAGAGCAGGACGTCAGGGGCCCCTCATCTACAGGACACCCCCCCAGATAGAGCAGAAACCTCAGGGGCCCCTCATCTACAGGACACCCCCCAGATAGAGCAGAAACCTCAGGGGGCCCTCATCTACAGGAAACCCCCAGATAGAGCAGGATGTAAGGGGCCCCTCATCTACAGGACACCCCCAGATAGAGCAGGATGTAAGGGGCCCCTCATCTACAGGACACCCCCCAGACAGAGCAGGGCGTCAGGGGCCCCCCATCTACAGGACACCCCCCAGACAGAGCAGGGCGTCAGGGGCCCCCCATCTACAGGACACCCCCCAGACAGAGCAGGGCGTCAGGGGCCCCCCATCTACAGGACACCCTCCAGACAGAGTAGGGCGTCAGGGGCCCTTCATCTACAGGACACCCCCAGACAGATCAGGGCGTCAGGGGCCCCTCATCTACAGGACACCCCCAGATAGTGCAGGACGTCAGGGGCCCCCCATCTACAGGACACCCCCCAGACACCCCCCACCCCCCTCATCTACAGGTGACCCCCAGGTGGTGTTGGTTGTCAGGGGCCCCTCATCTACAGGACACCCCCCAGACAGAGCAGGGCGTCAGGGGCCCCTCATCTACAGGTAACACCCTGTGGTATGGGGCTGCAGTCAGCGGTCGGGTGGTGATGCAGATGGCGCTTTTGAATCTCTGCACACAATCTCCTGTGAACCCCGCTCCTCTGAGGGTACGGGCACACGTGGTGTAAACAATGTAAAGCTTTATGTGGATTTTTCACCCGCCAGGTCTGTCCGTACACCGAATATTATATTACTTTATTACTGGCCAGAAAAACTTTATTTTTATAATATTTTCTCCCAGAAAGATGATGCGGTGACCTCCACCCCTGGGACACACCCCTGAAGACATGGCGGCACGTTTGGTCCAGCGCTTCTCCCGTCTGCTGGTGGCATCGCCCTCCTTCCAGGCCGCCTCTTGCTCCATCCCATCAGAATGTATCCGAGCCTGCCACCCCGCCCTGCCCCGGGCCTCGCCCCTGCACACCTCCGCCCTCTGCAGGCACACCGACAGTCTCCTGGCATTGAAGCAGAAGGTGAACGGGCAGAGCGAGAAGGATTTCCAGTCCCTGATACAGTCCATGTCCTCGCCAGAGGAGCTGCTGCAGATCTCCTCTGAGTACAGTAAGAGCGGGAACAGGGCGGCGGCCATCATTAGCCAGATCGCCAAAGTGACCGAGACAAACAAGGCGGAAGTGGTGAACGACAGGAGGTTCGCGGAGCTGCTGAGCGCGGTGAACAGACAGGTGAGGACGGCACATCTGTTGGGGGTCATCTCCAGCAACCTCCATTCCTTCCTCCTCCCCCTTGTGGGACTTTCTTTTACTTTTGAGGCCCTTAGATCTCGCCCTCTGTTTCTGTCCGTTTTTTTTGTGACCAAAAGTTGTTGGAAATAGTTTGCTGCCGAGTATCGGCCATTCTGGACTCCGGGCTGATACACTGAAACAAACCATCAGTCTGGACTTCAGGTGTAAACAGATGTCTCCATTCACTGACAGCAAACAGAGGTCTTTAAGAACCGAGACAGAGTCACAGAGAACTTTTCATCCACCGTTCTGAGGCTTCGCTCTTTGCGGCGCGTTGTTTTGTTAATTTCCGTTGCTGTCGCCTCCAGATCCAGACGATATGGAACGCGCGGCTCGTCGGTTTGCTCCGGAGTCTGTACGCGCTCCACGTAGACGGGAAGAACCATTTCCTGCGCTCGGTGGAGACAGAAGTACGATGGCGCCTCAGGAAGTTTAGCATCGAGTTGCTGGGCCGACTGGCGCGGGTTATCGTTCCCTACGCCCAGACGGAGGAGCAGAAAGCGCTGGTTGTGGATCTGGCCAAGAGCGTGGAGCTGCGGTGGACTGAGGTGAAGGACACGAAGACGCTGGTGAATGTCATCTACAGCCTCAGCCAAGTGTCCAAGACGCTGCTGGAAAGAATGGAAGATAAGGTACCGTGCCTGGGAATAAATGACTGCAGAAGTGTGAATACAGCTCCGGGTGTGACTATGCAGGGGCCCCTCAGTTCTCCTTTATCAGGATGACACTGACCCCGCTATGGCAGTGTACTGCATGTCGTCTCTTCATTCTTTCTCATGCCGCGCTCTTCCCTTTTTTTTAGGTACTTGAATACGCAGAACTCTTCACCCCCCTGGAGTCTCGGACCATCACCATGGCCCTGGCGGCCCAGAACTGCCGCTCTCTGCCCATACTGAGGGCGCTGTCCTTCCACCTGGTGCAGCGGAACAAAGAGCTGTGCCCGTCGGTCATCGTGGATCTGGCGTACGCTTACGGTAAGACACTGCTCAGACGGTCGCACAGCGGCCTCTATAGTCTGTATGTGACGGGACCGCAGCCTCGTCAAATTCAGGACCGCCCGCTCCATGGCGACTCCTGGCCAATGGGCTGCGACAAGAACCTGTAGTTCATGGGCCTCACGTTCTCCCTATCAGAACATGGGGATAAAATTGCGCTACAGACACCTTATCGTCGCAGAGTCCCGGATCTCAGTGTCAGGAGGCTGCTCTGTAAGTCGTCTTCATGTCAGCTCTTCCTTTTGCAGCAAAGCTGAACTTCAGCCAGCACCAGGTCTTACAGAAGATGGCGTCCGATCTCCTGCCCAAGGTGCCAGAGCTGAGCAGTAAGGAGATGACCGGCTGCATCCGCTCCTTCTCCACCCTCAGATTCTTCAACCTTCCTCTGTGCGAGGCCATCGCCCAGGTGCGTCCCTTCTCCGTCCCCTCGGCCGGTCGCAGCCTTGTCAAATTCAGCAGTTCCTGCTCAGTGGAGTCTGCTGGCCGTGATGGCTGCAACAGGAACAGGTGTCCATGGGCCCCGATCCCTCTGTGTGGACGTTGGGGATAAATGGCGTAACCGACACCTCCAGTGTTAGTGAATGACGTCCGCAGCATTATGTCACTCCTGTCCTGATAGTTCGTTACAGTGTATCAGTGCAGGGAGAAATGGATCAATGTCTTTGTGAGCGCAGCGTCCTATAGTCCAGCATGTTACCCGCTCTTTGTCTGCAGTGGACGTACTTCATGCTCGTGTCATGTGCTGTGTGTTACAGGCCTGTCTGGAGCGCAGCAGCTCGTTCACTCCCACCCAGCTCTCCAGCGTCATCCTGTCTTTCGCTCACCTGAATTTCTTGCCAGGCCAGCAGGAGGAATTTTTCAGTATGGTAAGTGCTTGTATGAAAGGGTTAATGTCCGCAGCCTCGTCAAATTCAGGACTGCCCGCTCCATGGTTACTCCTGGCCAATGGGCTGCTACAGTAAACGTGTAGTTCATGGGCCTCATGTTCTTCTACACGGAATATGGGGATAAAATTGTGCTACAGACAACTGATTGTAAGTTACATCCTGTATTATACTCCAGAGCTGCACTCACTATTCTGCTGGTGCAGTCACTGTGTACATACATTACTTATCCTGTACTGATCCTGAGTTACATCCTGTATTATACTCCAGAGCTGCACTCACTATTCTGCTGGTGCAGTCACTGTGTACATACATTACTTATCCTGTACTGATCCTGAGTTACATCCTGTATTATACTCCAGAGCTGCACTCACTATTCTGCTGGTGCAGTCACTGTGTACATACATTACTTATCCTGTACTGATCCTGAGTTATATCCTGTATTATACTCCAGAGCTGCACTCACTATTCTGCTGGTGCAGTCACTGTGTACATACATTACTTATCCTGTACTGATCCTGAGTTACATCCTGTATTATACTCCAGAGCTGCACTCACTATTCTGCTGGTGCAGTCACTGTGTACATACATTACTTATCCTGTACGATCCTGAGTTACATCCTGTATTATACTCCAGAGCTGCAACTCACTATTCTGCTGGTGCAGTCACTGTGTACATACATTACTTATCCTGCACTGATCCTGAGTTACATCCTGTATTATACTCCAGAGCTGCACTCACTATTCTGCTGGTGCAGTCACTGTGTACATACATTACTTATCCTGCACTGATCCTGAGTTACATCCTGTATTATACTCCAGAGCTGCACTCACTATTCTGCTGGTGCAGTCACTGTGTACATACATTACTTATCCTGTACTGATCCTGAGTTACATCCTGTATTATACTCCAGAGCTGCACTCACTATTCTGCTGGTGCAGTCACTGTGTACATACATTACTTATCCTGCACTGATCCGGAGTTACATCCTGTATTATACTCCAGAGCTGCACTCACTATTCTGCTTGGTGCAGTCACTGTGTACATACATTACTTATCCTGTACCGATCCTGAGTTACATCCTGTATTATACTCCAGAGCTGCACTCACTATTCTGCTGGTGCAGTCACTGTGGACATACATTACTTATCCTGTACCGATCCTGAGTTACATCCTGTATTATACTCCAGAGCTGCACTCACTATTCTGCTGGTGCAGTCACTGTGTACATACATTACTTATCCTGTACTGATCCTGAGTTACAATCTTGTATTATACTCCAGAGCTGCACTCACTATTCTGCTGGTGCAGTCACTGTGTACATACATTACTTATCCTGTACTGATCCTGAGTTACATCCTGTATTATACTCCAGAGCTGCACTCACTATTCTGCTGGTGCAGTCACTGTGCACATACATTACTTATCCTGTACTGATCCTGAGTTACATCCTGTATTATACTCCAGAGCTGCACTCACTATTCTGCTGGTGCAGTCACTGTGTACATACATTACTTATCCTGTACTGATCCTGAGTTACATCCTGTATTATACTCCAGAGCTGCACTCACTATTCTGCTGGTGCAGTCACTGTGTACATACATTACTTATCCTGTACTGATCCTGAGTTACATCCTGTATTATACTCCAGAGCTGCACTCACTATTCTGCTGGTGCAGTCACTGTGTACATACATTACTTATCCTGTACTGATCCTGAGTTACATCCTGTATTATACTCCAGAGCTGCACTCACTATTCTGCTGGTGCAGTCACTGTGTACGTACCTTCCTGATGCTGACTTGCTGACTGTTTCCGCAGGTGGTGCAGCGTCTGAGTGCGGAGCTGGATTTGTTGAGCCCCTCTATGCTGGTGGACTTGGTGTGGTCGTTGTGCGTCCTGCAGCTTGTGACCCCGGCGTTTCTACAGAAGGCTCTGGAGCCTCAGATCTACCAGCTGTTTATGGGTAAGCTGCTGCTCCGAACCTGGGACATGACTGGTGTCTGCGGATCAGACTGCGCGGTCCTCTAACCTTCCGTATTCCTTATATATTCTATAGGTGACGTCTCCAAGAAATCTAACTACAGCCTGAAGCTCACGCAGATAAATGCCACGGCGCAGCTGGAGTGTCCGGAGTATCGGGGGCCCCTGCTCCCCCGCAGCCTGCTCAGTGCAGATGGAGGCAGCAGTCTGTCTCCTCTGCAGAACGACGTAAGGAATGTGCTGCGGGACGTCTTCCCTGACAAAGACTCCTATAGCTTCAATATAAAGACTGTATACGGCCACCACATAGGTGAGAGCGCCTCCTGCTGCTGGGTGTGTTGTTTTATGGGTGACAGTATTGGAACTGGGCTATTACCCCATTGTCCTGAGCTTTCTGGCATAAAACTGCCCCACAGACCTCCGTCCAGTAACATCCCATCCACAGACTGCTCCCCCCTCCAGCAACATCCCATCCGCAGACTGCCCCTCCAACCCTCCAGGCCCCATCCCATCCACAGACTGCCCCCCTCCAGTAACATCCCATCCACAGACTGCTCCCCCCTCCAGTAACATCCCATCCGCAGACTGCTCCCCTCCGGTAACATCCCATCCGCAGACTGCTCCCCCCTCGGTAACATCCCATCCGCAGACTGCTCCCCCCCTCCGGTAACATCCCATCCGCAGACTGCTCCCCCCTCCGGTAACATCCCATCCGCAGACTGCTCCCCCTCCGGTAACATCCCATCCGCAGACTGCTCCCCCCTCCGGTAACATCCCATCCGCAGACTGCTCCCCCCCTCCGGTAACATCCCATCCGCAGACTGCTCCCACCCCTCCAGTAACATCCCATCCGCAGACTGCTCCCCCCTCCAGTAACATCCCATCCGCAGACTGCTCCCCCCCTCCAGTAACATCCATCCGCAGACTGCTCCCCCCTCCAGTAACATCCCATCCGCAGACTGCTCCCCCCTCCAGTACCTCCAGTCGCGCAGACTGCTCCCCCTCCCAGTAACATCCCATCCGCAGACTGCTCCCCCCTCCAGTAACATCCCCATCCGCAGACTGCTCCCCTCCAGTAACATCCCATCCGCAGACTGCTCCCCTCCCCCTCCAGTAACATCCCATCCGCAGACTGCTCCCCCCTCCAGTAACATCCCATCCGCAGACTGCTCCCCCCTCCAGTAACATCCCATCCGCAGACTGCTCCCCCCTCCAGTAACATCCCATCCGCAGACTGCTCCCCCCTCCAGTAACATCCCATCCCAGACTGCTCCCCCCTCCAGTAACATCCCATCTGCAGACTGCTCCCACTCACAGAGCGCCCTCCAGCAACATCCCATCCGCAGACTGCTCCCCCTCACTGCAGCTTTGTCAAATTCAGGACCACCGTTGAAGTGGTGACTCCTGGCCAAGGGGCTGCTACAGGACCTTGTAGTTCATGGGCCTCACGTCCTCTCTGGTGGGATGTGGGGATAAAGTGCACTGCAGACACCTGATGACGTCACATCTCTGCTACACCGCTACCAGGAAAGCAGAAGAGTGTGAAGCCCCCCAGTCTCATAGTCACAGTGCTGATGTGTAGCATTACTTACACTGATCCTGAGTTACATCCTATATCGGGGGTCAGCAGCTTTCAGCACTCCGGCTGCTGTGAAACTATAACTCCCAGCATGCACACTTTCATGGCTGTTCCTCCCTCCAAAAGTGCAGCTCTGGAGTATAATACAGGATGTAACTCAGGATCAGTACAGGATAAGTAATGTATGTACACAGTGACTGCACCAGCAGAATAGTGAGTGCAGCTCTGGAGTATAATACAGGATGTAACTCAGGATCAGTACAGGATAAGTAATGTATGTACACAGTGACTGCACCAGCAGAATAGTGAGTGCAGCTCTGGAGTATAATACAGGATGTAACTCAGGATCAGTACAGGATAAGTAATGTATGTACACAGTGACTGCACCAGCAGAATAGTGAGTGCAGCTCTGGAGTATAATACAGGATGTAACTCAGGATCAGTACAGGATAAGTAATGTATGTACACAGTGACTGCACCAGCAGAATAGTGAGTGCAGCTCTGGAGTATAATACAGGATGTAACTCAGGATCAGTACAGGATAAGTAATGTATGTACACAGTGACTGCACCAGCAGAATAGTGAGTGCAGCTCTGGAGTATAGTACAGGATGTAACTCAGGATCAGTACAGGATAAGTAATGTATGTACACAGTGACTGCACCAGCAGAATAGTGAGTGCAGCTCTGGAGTATATACAGGATATAACTCAGGATCAGTACAGGATAAGTAATGTATGTACACAGTGACTGCACCAGCAGAATAGTGAGTACAGCTCTGGAGTATAATACAGGATGTAACTCAGGATCAGTACTGGATAAGTAATGTATGTACACAGTGACTGCACCAGCAGAATAGTGAGTCAGCTCTGGAGTATAATACAGGATGTAATTCAGGATCAGTACAGGATAAGTAATGTATGTACACAGTGACTGCACCAGCAGAATAGTGAGTGCAGCTCTGGAGTATAATACAGGATGTAATTCAGGATCAGTACAGGATAAGTAATGTATGTACACAGTGACTGCACCAGCAGAATAGTGAGTGCAGCTCTGGAGTATAATACAGGATGTAACTCAGGATCAGTACAGGATAAGTAATGTATGTACACAGTGACTGCACCAGCAGAATAGTGAGTGCAGCTCTGGAGTATAATACAGGATGTAACTCAGGATCAGTACAGGATAAGTAATGTATGTACACAGTGACTGCACCAGCAGAATAGTGAGTGCAGCTCTGAGTATAACAGGATGTAATCAGGCAGTACAGGTAGTAATGTATGTACACAGTGACTGCACCAGCAGAATAGTGAGTGCAGCTCTGAGGATAATACAGATGTAACTCAGGATCATAAGATAGTAATGTATGTACACAGTGACTGCACCAGCAGAATAGTGAGTGCAGCTCTGGAGATAATACAGGATGTAACTCAGGATCAGTACAGGATAGGTAATGTATGTACACAGTGACTGCACAGCAGAATAGTGAGCGCAGCTCTGGAGTATAATACAGGATGTAACTCAGGATCAGTACAGGATAAGTAATGTATGTACACAGTGACTGCACCAGCAGAATAGTGAGTGCAGCTCTGGAGTATAATACAGGATGTAACTCAGGATCAGTACAGGATAACTAATGTATGTACACAGTGGACTGCACCAGCAGAATAGTGAGTGCAGCTCTGGAGTATAATACAGGATGTAACTCAGGATCAGTACAGGATAAGTAATGTATGTACACAGTGACTGCACCAGCAGATAAGTGAGTGCAGCTCTGGAGTATAATACAGGATGTAACTCAGGATCAGTACAGGATAAGTAATGTATGTACACAGTGACTGCACCAGCAGAATAGTGAGTGCAGCTCTGGAGTATAATACAGGATGTAACTCAGGATCAGTACAGGATAAGTAATGTATGTACACAGTGACTGCACCAGCAGAATAGTGAGTGCAGCTCTGGAGTATAATACAGGATGTAACTCAGGATCAGTACAGGATAAGTAATGTATGTACACAGTGACTGCACCAGCAGAATAGTGAGTGCAGCTCTGGGAGTATAATACAGGATGTAACTCAGGATCAGTACAGGATAAGTAATGTATGTACACAGTGACTGCACCAGCAGAATAGTGAGTGCAGCTCTGGAGTATAATACAGGATGTAACTCAGGATCAGTACAGGATAAGTAATGTATGTACACAGTGACTGCACCAGCAGAATAGTGAGTGCAGCTCTGGAGTATAATACAGGATGTAACTCAGGATCAGTACAGGATAAGTAATGTATGTACACAGTGACTGCACCAGCAGAATAGTGAGTGCAGCTCTGGAGTATAATACAGGATGTAACTCAGGATCAGTACAGGATAAGTAATGTATGTACACAGTGACTGCACCAGCAGAATAGTGAGTGCAGCTCTGGAGTATAATACAGGATGTAACTCAGGATCAGTACAGGATAAGTAATGTATGTACACAGTGACTGCACCAGCAGAATAGTGAGTGCAGCTCTGGAGTATAATACAGGATGTAACTCAGGATTAGTACAGGATAAGTAATGTATGTACACAGTGACTGCACCAGCAGAATAGTGAGTGCAGCTCTGGAGTATAATACAGGATGTAACTCAGGACAATACAGGATAAGTAATGTATGTACACAGTGACTGCACCAGCAGAATAGTGAGTGCAGCTCTGGAGTATAATACAGGATGTAACTCAGGATCAGTACAGGATAAGTAATGTATGTACACAGTGACTGCACCAGCAGAATAGTGAGCGCAGCTCTGGAGTATAATACAGGATGTAACTCAGGATCAGTACAGGATAAGTAATGTATGTGCACAGTGACTGCACCAGCAGAATAGTGAGTGCAGCTCTGGAGTATAATACAGGATGTAACTCCGGATCAGTACAGGATAAGTAATGTATGTATACAGTGACTGCACCAGCAGAATAGTGAGTGCAGCTCTGGAGTATAATACAGGATGTAACTCAGGATCAATACAGGATAAGTAATGTATGTACACAGTGACTGCACCAGCAGAATAGTGAGTGCAGCTCTGGAGTATAATACAGGATAAGTTATGCTATATTTTCTCTCATATGATGTTTGTGTTTTTATTAAATTTTCAGTCTTTTTTTCCCTCTTTTGGTTTAGATGCCGAATTTGTTTTAGACGCTGAAAATAATCCCTTAGCTTTAAGAAATTTCGAGGACCCCCATGTTCTTCACAGCAGCGGGACAGATGCCTTACCGGAAGGAGCAAGGAGGTGAGATCGGCCCCTAAACCATCTACTTTACAGAACCTGTATCCTGACGCTCCATCGGGGCACATGGGTGTAATAGAGGGGTCCTGTCGTGCCGGGGGCAGAGTGATCAGTCGTACAGGGGGGGAGGGGTTGTCAGTCCGGAGAACAGGACTCCTCCATTGATTCCAGTGATCTTCACTTCTGGTGGCTTCCCCCGGAGATGTCACGTGTGTCCTGCCCCCTGTTATTAGCCACACAAGGAGCGTCCTGTAGAGCAGTTCAGTCCACGCTCGCCGCTCTCCTGGCTGAGGGCAGGGTGATGTATGCAGCCCCCCATTACTGAGCAGGGATGTCTGTTCTCCTCAGGTTCGCTCTGAAGAGCTGGGAATTCTCCAACTACTGTTTACGCACGAAGGAGCTGACGGGCTGGTTTGCCCTGTGCCGTAGACACCTGCGGGCCGCCGGCTTCTTGGTGGTGGAGGTAGGTGCCGATGTCCCTGATGATGGGAGCTGGAGGCTGCACCCTGGTTACCTCCGGGTGACTCCTCCCTCTGTCATGGCCGCCGTGTTTCTGACCCCCCTCTTCCTCTGCAGGTGCCTTTTTACGAGTGGCAGGAGCTGAAGTCCGAGTGGCAGAAGTCTGCTTTTCTGAAGGACCAGATCAAGAAAGTGGTGGCTGAACAGATGTCCATGTGAAGGGCGCCGGCGCTGTGGTGTATATATGAATATTACGCCCTCCCGGGCTGGACGGACTGCACTATCGCCCGGCCTCGGGGGGAGGCGACTGTTTTAGGATAATAAATATTTTAATGTGAGGGTTGTGATAATGGACGAACTGGATGAAACATAAACCTCTTGTCCCCAAGATGTCCGGGCTCCGTGCAGTCACTTCTGGTGTGCAGAGATCTGAGTAAGAGTCCTTACAGTCTATAAGAGGAGATACAGGAGAAGTCCTGAACATAGGAGCTTACAATCTATAAGAGGAGATACAGGAGGAGGAGTCCTGACCATAGGAGCTTACAATCTATAAGAGGAGATACAGGAGGAGGAGTCCTGGCCATAGGAGCTTACAATCTATAAGAGGAGGAGGAGTCCTGACCATAGGAGCTTACAATCTATAAGAGGAGATACAGGAGGAGGAGTCCTGACCATAGGAGCTTACAATCATAAGAGGAGATACAAGAGAGAAGGAGGAGTCCTGACCATAGGAGCTTACAATCTATAAGAGGATACAGGAGGAGGAGTCCTGACCATAGGAGCTTACAATCTATAAGAGGAGATACAGGAGGAGGAGTCCTGACCATAGGAGCTTACAATCTATAAGAGAAGGAGGAGTCCTGACCATAGGAGCTTACAATCTATAAGAGGAGGAGGAGTCCTGACCATAGGAGCTTACAATCTATAAGAGGAGATACAGGAGGAGGAGTCCTGACCATAGGAGCTTACAATCTATAAGAGGAGATACAGGAGGAGGAGTCCTGGCCATAGGAGCTTACAATCTATAAGAGGAGGAGGAGTCCTGGACCATAGGAGCTTACAATCTATAAGAGGAGATAGGAGGAGGAGTCCTGACCATAGGAGCTTACAATCTATAAGAGGAGATACAGGAGGAGGAGTCCTGACCATAGGAGCTTACAATCTATAAGAGGAGATACAGGAGGAGGAGTTCCTGACCATAGGAGCTTACAATCTATAAGAGTTGATACAGGAGGAGGGAGTCTGACCATAGGAGCTTACAATCTATAAGAGGAGAATATAGGAGGAGTCCTGCACCATAGGAGCTTACAATCTAATAAGAGGAGGAGGAGTCTGACCATAGGAGCTTACAATCTATAAGAGTAGATACAGGAGGAGGAGTCCTGACCATAGGAGCTTACATTCTACAAGAGGAGGAGGAGTCCTGACCATAGGAGCTTACAATCTATAAGAGGAGGAGGAGTCCTGACCATAGGAGCTTACAATCTATAAGAGGAGATACAAGAAGAGGAGGAGGAGTCCTGACCATAGGAGCTTACAATCTATAAGAGGAGAAACAGGAGGAGGAGTTCTGACCATAGGAGCTTACAATCTATAAGAGTAGATACAGGAGGAGGAGTCCTGACCATAGGAGCTTACAATCTATAAGAGGAGATACAGGAGGAGTCCTGACCATAGGAGCTTACAATCTATAAGAGGAGATACAGGAGGAGGAGTTCTGACCATAGGAGCTTACAATCTATAAGAGTAGATACAGGAGGAGGATTCCTGACCATAGGAGCTTACAATCTACAAGAGGAGATACAGGAGAAGTCCTGACCATAGGAGCTTACATTCTACAAGAGGAGGAGGAGTCCTGACCATAGGAGCTTACACTACAATCATTTGTGGAGTTTGGCAGTGACTTCCAGGGACCATCCTGATGTGAGGTTAGTGGGAAGGTTGTCAGCAGACGGGATCTTACATGTAGGGGGCACCCGGAGATGTAGGTAGGTGCAGAGTCCGGCAGGGTCTGTATTATCAGGATCACATATGTCCCACCTTCCTGGAGTCGGGATTGGGGGAAAGAGCAGAGTTTACCCCAGAAGTGTATTATCACATATTCCACACAAATCCATTGATGAAGGGTCCGGCAACAGAGAAGGTGCCTGAGCGAGCCGACCTCTACCAGACACCTGTACACATCCATATGAGTGTTAGGTTAACTCCGGCCTCTGCCTTCAGATAGACGGACGACCCGTGATGAGACTGGGAAGACCAGGACGCAGCACCAATGCTCTCTGGTGTCAGCCAAGTACTTGGTTATGAGAAAATAAAATCCGCTCTCGTCACAAGTCGTTATGTCACTTTTCAGGAGAACACTGCAGCGTTAAAGAAGAACTCCTGCAAAACTTTTTATTCTCTGACCTGTTAGAAAGCTGCATGATATAATCTGTAGTGAATGTAATCTTCTCATCAGAGACTGTATTTCTGAGTTATCCCCTCTCTCCTTATTGTAGCTTTGTCATGTGACCAACTCCCTGACCGCCAACTGACCCAGGACAGGAAGCCAGTCACTTCTCTATTCATTCCTATGAGACTGAAAGTGAGACTCCCATAGGAATACATAGAGAAATAGACTTCCTGTCCACACATAAGATGCTGTGTTATCTGGTGAGTCTGATTGCTGGTCACATGACACAGATGAGAAACATCAGGGAGATATAACTCACAAATACAGACACTGGTAAGAAAATGACAATCACTACAGATTACATCATGTACATTTCTAGCAGGACATGGAATAAAAATTTTTTGCTGGAGTTCTTCTCGAAGCAGTTTTTTTGGCTGTTAAAACAAAGGGAACTGACAGGTCCGTGGTTTGGATCCCATCGTACCTTAGGAACAAAATACCTGACCCAAATGTAGACAAGCCGGCCACCCACATCAGATGACACTGTTGAGAACAGACTGACTCTGACCCTCCCGGCAGTGGTTTGCGTTGTCTGGTCGGACTGGGCCTCCTGCTGTATGAAGGCAGGCAGGTCAGGCTGTAGTATTGGGGATCCCACACCGATTCCCTTCTTCAAGGGGTTTGGAATAGAGAGACTTCGAGTCTTAGAATTCCAGGGAGCCAAAAGGGGGTCTCATTGGACTGTCCGTCTGGCGTCCGAGTCTACGATTCACCTCAAGGGGGTAGAGGACCAGAGAGAGGACTTCCTGAGCAGTAACCGGATCAGTCAGGCTGCACTTACAGATCTGATCCCGTACACTTGGCAGAGCATGCAGGTGTAGTGAATGGGAGATATTCCTCTCGAACTAGAGGGGTCCGTGTGTGACTTGTAGCAGGTGGGCCAGGTCCATAATGTTCACATCATAAGCACACACTAGTAGAGAGCGGCATTACTCGCTGTCAGTCTGCCCTGGACACAGCTTGGGGTCAGACACTCCAGATCAGGGAGAACCTAATAATCCATCTGATATAGAGTCTGGTCTCAGAACGTTACCTCCTGAGATCTTGTCGGACTGGCGCAGGCGCCCGTGGCTTGTGGTCTGCAGGGTCCACATGCCGGCATCTTACAAGGACGGACTGGATGCAGGAAGATTGAATTCAGACTCTGAAAGGGGGATGTGGATCCCACACGAGAAGCAGAGGTTCTCCCCAATTATATGGACACCTCAGCATGGACCACAGAGAGTGGAACAGCACCCATGGGCGGGACAGCCGGGAACGAAGAGCAGAGCTGTGGAGTCAGTGTCCATTTTGGTGGAGTTGCAGTTGGTATAAAATGGACCGACTCTGACTCCAGAAATATATAATAAATATACATTTAGTTCAGTGCAGTATGTGCTAATATATTTTCATAAGAATTTGGGAAAATGATGAAATGTCCTATAAATGTCTGTTCTGTTCCTGATCTAAGGATCTAGGCTTTCAGTTGAGATGACTGTGTGCTGCCCTTTATGTAGATGCTCAATAGTGAAGCTCCTCCGCTACAGATCAGAGGAAAAAGGCACTGGGAAGGAATGGCTGCACTCATCTCAGATCTGCTGGAGAAAACAGGATTAAAGGGGTTTTCTCACTAGTTACAAAGATTAGCTTTCATCATAAAGGGACAGTTAAAAGAAGACATTTTCTGAATACAGTGGTCAGTAGATTTTACTATAGACAGTTCAGCAGGTCTCTCACTGCACACAGGTTTCTATGGTAACCTGCAGACCATAAAGACTGTTATCTGATTGGCTGAGAGCAGCAGTGACCTCACCCCCACGGAATGATGGGACTGAGCTCTAAGTGATTACCTGCAGTAAGCAAAAGTGTTGTGAGGACTGAGAAGCTTTACCTGTAATTGTGTTAGAGATCACAACCTCCTGCGCTGTCAGAGTAAGTTAATATATGCTAATAACTGCTGGAGACCCCTCCCCACAGCCTGAGGAGACAGAGTGAGTGCAAACTGTCCATCAGCCAGTGAATCAATGTGCTGAGAAAACCCCTTTAAGGCAAGTACTTCTTAGTATATCTAAACTTTCCATAAACTGTGTAGAAATCACTTGTCCAGTGCAGGTTCTCTCTGCTTTATATTTTAGTTTGCTTTTCCTCTGATGTAAAACACCTCGGGCCTTATGTATGAAACTGTCTAGGTGGAAAGTTTCTTTGTTGCCCATAGAAACCAATCAGAGCTCCCCTTTCATTTCATATAGTGCTCTGGAGAAATGAAAGGGGAGCTCTGATTGGTTGCTATGGGCAACAAGGAAGGTCTTAGACCTAGACAGTTCTCATCCATCAGGCCCTTAGTGAGCTGTACCCAGAGAGAAGCCTGAGACTGAAAGAGTAAAGATATCTAGTAAAACATAGATTACAGACAGATCTGTTCTATTCATTTATGTAAAGTTTGTGTAAAGTTATCACTTAAACCTGCGCCGTGTATGAGGGAGTCGGAGTCAGGGGAAATTAAGGAGGCTTTGGCTTACCGACTGCACAGCCCTGACGAAGAGTCCAAGAAGAGACAGCGGGCAGTGTGCAGAGGAAAGAGAGGCCACAGGGCCGATCACCAGTCTCTCAGACCCGTCTCTGGATGGTTGGACGGAGCCTTGCTCATGACGTCTAAACAGAACACGCTCCTCTGCACCGTACTACAGGGACTAGCGGGTTGTGGAGCTGATTGCTCTCTGCTCCACCATAGTTTTCGGACATACCCACATCCTTTACTTGTCCTGGCCCCAGTGCTATATTTCCTTCCAGGTGTTCTGGAACAGGAGTATTTCAGGATCTGCAGAGCCCCGACACCCCTCGTCCCCACCTATCAGCACCGGCAGTAGCTCTAGAGGTGGAAGCGGGCGCTGGAGCTCCACAGCTACATCCATGGTGTAGTGCACAGAGCTGGTTACCATTCACTTCAGTGGAGGCAGTGCTGCAGTAACCAGCTCTGTCCACTACACCATGGATGGCGCTGTGTAGTTCTCCAGAGCTACAGGGTAACAGCTGATCATCAGGAGTGCAGAGAGTAGAAGCCACAAGGCTCAGGTACTGATGACCTCTCCTCCTGAAGACCGGATATCAATATAAAAGCACAGGAAAACCCCTTTAGGTCTTCTCTTCACATTAAGACACCATCTTGGGTCTGCAGTGGTTTCCACCTTTTTGGACACCATTTTTGCCCAATCTCTTTCTTGCCATTGAATCATGAATACTGACCCTAAATGACGTGAGTGAGGCCTGCAGAGCTTCAGACGTTCTTCTAGGTTCTTTTGTCTCCTCCACAAACATACATTATTTATCCTGTGTTATACTCCAGAGCTGCACTCACTATTCTGCTGGTGCAGTCACTGTGTACATACATTACTTATCCTGTACTGATCCTGAGTTATATCCTGTGTTATACTCCAGAGCTGCACTCACTATTCTGCTGGTACAGTCACTGTGTACATACATTACTTATCCTGTAACTGATCCTGAGTTACATCCTGTATTATACTCCAGAGCTGCACTCACTATTCTGCTGGTGCAGTCACTGTGTACATACATTACTTATCCTGTACTGATCCTGAGTTACATCCTGTATTATACTCCAGAGCTGCACTCACTATTCTGCTGGTGCAGTCACTGTGTACATACATTACTTATCCTGTACTGATCCTGAGTTACATCCTGTATTATACTCCAGACTGCACTCACTATTCTGCTGGTGCAGTCACTGTGTACATACATTACTTATCCTGTACTGATCCTGAGTTACATCCTGTATTATACTCCAGAGCTGCACTCACTATTCTGCTGGTGCAGTCACTGTGTACATACATTACTTATCCTGTACTGATCCTCAGATTATATCCTCCAGAGCTGCACTCACTATTCTGCTGATGCAGTCACTGTGTACATACATTTACTTATCCCTGTACTGATCCTGAGTTACATCCTGTTATTATACTCCAGAGCTGCACTCACTATTCTGCTGGTACAGTCACTGTGTACTATACATTACTTATCCTGTACTGATCCTGAGTTATCCTGATCCTGTATTATACTCCAGAGCTGCACTCACTATTCTGCTGGTGCAGTCACTGTGTACATACATTACTTATCCTGTACTGATCCTGAGTTACATCCTGTATTATACTCCAGAGCTGCACTCACTATTCTGCTGGTGCAGTCACTGTGTACATACATTACTTATCCAGTACTGATCCTGAGTTACACCCTGTATTATACTCCAGAGCTGCACTCACTATTCTGCTGGTGCAGTGGTAAGGAGGTAACATCACCTCAAACACTGGGCGGACACCTCATTGCACTAAGCTCATCTGCTAGCGCGTTTTAGAAAACCTTTACTACGCATGCGTCCTTCCCCCTCATCATGTTGATAAAGATTATTTTGTTGACACCCTGCGTGGCTTTGTGCTTGTAAGCTCCTGCGTCCCCACGTTACGTCGCGTGCTATCAGAGAGGCGTGGCTGTGGAAAATAATGGGCCTTGTGGTTAGGACTGTTTGGAATAAACAAGACTAAAAAGTGGGCGTGGCGTATGAGCGTTTCCAATCATAGGAATGCCTTGGCGATGATTGACAGGTTATAGATTTAGATGAATGAATGAGGTGGGCGGGAGCTGTTTGGGGGATGAACGGTAAGGAGGAGGAGTTTTGAATCTGACGGGCAGTTCGTGGGGGAAGTCTAAAGCGGACAGTGGGTGTGGTCATCAGGTGAGTTATTTAATGATTGTCAGCCGATTTGGGCGTGTCTTTGGTGATTTGCATCTTGAGTAGGCGTGTTTTTGTGTGATCGACAGTCTATATGGGCGGTATCTTAGAAGATTGGCACCTGGAGTGGGCGTGGTGTCCGTGTGATTGGCAGTCGGTGGGGGAGGGTCTCCCGCGCTGCACAGGCCGCAGCAGCATTCCCCCGGCAAGCAACGAGTGTGGCGGCGATGAAACAAAGGCAGGTCGGGCTCGGCGCCCCCGGCGGCTGTAACGGCAGCAGCGGAGGAGACGGCAGGCTGGCGGGACCCAGGCAGAGGAGGAGGCGCCGCCGGGGAGGTGGAGCGGCTGGCGGGGAGGAAGGCAGCCCGGCCACACGCCAGTACCAGCAGGCCGGGCCTCGCCGGGAGGAGCCCCGGAGGGATCCCGAGGAGGAAGAGGACGGAGAAGAGGAGGACGAAGAAGAGGAGGAAGAGGAGGAGTGTGAGGGGGAGGAAGAGGACGGCGACGGGGAATCCATGGCGGCATCGGCAGGAGGGGCGGCCGCTCCGCTGGCTCAGGCCCGGAGGAAGGACGGAGGCCCCGTCACCAAGTTCTGGGAGAGCCCGGACACCGTGTCCCAGCTGGACGGCGTGCGGGTTTGGATCGGCAAGAACTACAAGAAGGTGAGTGCGGCCTACGAGCCGGGGGCTGGAGTGAGAGCCGAGTCGGGGCCTGGTGTGGAGGGGCCTGCCTCGGGGGTGTCCTGCAGAGGAAACATCCCCCCCCCTCCCACCTCCAACCTCCACAGAGTGGACCCGTCCGCAGTCACGTGTGCGGGTATTGCATATGTCTTCAGACCCCATGTGCTGGGCGGAGTATCGTCCTGCCTTATCTCCAGGCAGAGCTCAGTGGTGGCAGTCTGCAGCATTGCATATGTATTCACACCCCATGTATTGGAGCAGCGTGCCTCCGTTCTCAGCAGATTACTACTGCATATGTATTCACACCCCTCTGGTAGGGCAGTTTGACCCTTTCCCCTTGGGTCAGAGTTACACTATCTCTCAGACTGGACTCAGTGGTGCTAGGTCAGTCACCTGTTGGAGCATTGCATATGTATTCACACCCCTTGTACTGGGCGGAATATATTCCTACGGTATCTCCAGACAGGGCTCAGTGGTTCCAGTCTTGTATGTGTAGTATTGCATATGTATTCACACCCTGAGTACCCCACCATCTCCGCACACTAGTTTCAGCAGTATTGCATAGATATTCACACACGTCGGTCCTTGCAGGCGCCGGTAATAACGGATGTTAGTCTGACGCCATTGACGAGTTCTGAGTTTTTGATGCTTTTTCAATTCTGCCTAATTTTTCAAGATCCCGGCTTGCTGACGGTGAATGGAAGCGTTCCTGGTTACATCCAGAGGCTGAAACCTGATCCATTCTCTAAGGCTGCGTTCACACTTCAGTTATATCCTTCAGTTATTATGAGACTGATCAGGCGTGAGGGCAGGATCCGCTGTTATCCCGGTCGTGGCTCCCAGTAACTGATGGAAATCACTGAAGTGTGAACTCGGCCTCGCAGCTTAGAGAATTGATTGGTAATGTCTGCCTGGGCAGGACCAATGGTGACCCCCGTAGACTGTCCTAGACCTGAGCAATCAATCCTGTGCAGGATGATGCTTCTATAGGAGCTTATAACACTAGAAGAGCAAGAGCAGAGTCTGTCCAGCGTTGGATGAGTTAAAAGGGCGTTACTTCTTACCACATGGGGGTGTGACCTCTGAGCCTGTCCCTGAACCTGCTTTATTAGTGCTACGGCCCAGTTCTAAGGAATGGGGGCGGCCCCCTGGCTGCTGGGATTGCTGTACAAGCAGGGGCCCCGGTCTGCAATCCTGTCATTCTTCGGATTAGTCTGAGAGCTCCGACCTCATGGTCACGGCATATCCTCACTATAGGAGGTGGGAATACACAGCACTCACTGGCGCCCCCTGCCTCTTCTCTAGCACATAGAGGATGTAAACCGTTGGACCCTCACTGATTGCATCTCCTGTGGAATAGCTGAGCCCATCCTGCGCAGAGCTGCTGTCCGCTCCTCCCTCTCAGGGTTAAAACTCGCAGCTTCGTCAAATTCAGGAGCGCCGGTGAAGTGGCGCCCCCTGGCCAATGGGCTGCTACAGCATCGTGTAGTTCATGGGCCTCACGTCCTCTGTGGTGGGATGTGGGGATATAGTGCACTGCAGACACCTGATGACGTCACCGGGGCCCCACCCATCAGATCTGAACGGTGGGGGCCCCCAGAGATCACAGAAACAGGGGCCCTATCACCCCCTTCCTCCTCCTTCTGAAAGCCCCCCCCTAGCTGTGTGGTTGGACCCCCACATATCCAGTCAGTGCTGAGGGCCGGAATCCCCCTTTATAAATGAACCAGGTTTCAGTCCCTCACGGAGCAGGTTACACCTCTGCTTGCTTTTGGTGAATAGAAGCCTTTATTCACAGTTGTGATTACTTCCCAGCTGAGGGTTTGTTACAGTTGTGTCCAGTGCGGACAGATCTCTGATGGTTCGTTACAATGTGTCAGTCTGGAGTCCAGATGTTTATCTTCTCTGGATACAATTGTAACAATAAATCATCTATTTTCCGCCTCCGGTTGTGAAGAAGCTTTTCCGTCTTCGCCGTTCATATGGCGGATAATGACGCTGTCCGCAGCAGAAGCCGCCACGGAGGGACATGACCGCTCTTTGCAGCGTTAACCCGCCAACTGTGCGATCTGCAGCACGGACTCCCATTGGAAGTGGTGGGAGGTGAACACCACGTGGCTGCCACGGGAATTTTGGCAGGGAATCGCACACAAATTTTGGCATTAAGTAGTGAACGTTCCCTTAGTGTTTTTTGACTCCCATAACCCCCCCCCCCCAAAAAAAAAAAAAAAAATTAACGAGGGTCAGGAAACTGAAAGGGTGTTTTTTTTCGGGGGGGGGGGGTTTTCATTCCCATCCTCCTGAACAAAAAAAACCCCTCTCCTCTCTGTGATCCTCCCGCTGCTTCTTGTTCTTCCAGTCCCACAGTCCAGTGACTGCTGCAGCCAATCTCCGGCCTCAGCGGTCGCTGCATTGATTTACCTTTGGAGCCGCCGCCGCTGCCTGTGATTGGCCCCAGTGAGATCAGGACTAATCCTTTTGCTGGTCCTCTGGGGACTGGGAACGGAGCAGCCTCGGGGCCACAGACTGGTGAGGTTCTTCTACGTTCAGGGGGGACAGTGGAGGACTCCAGGGGTTGTCGGCTCCAAGGCCAGAGAACCCCTGTAACCGCAAGCAGAGATCTTGAAAATGATCCGAATTTTAAACACAAAGGATTATGTATCAACCTATTTGTGCTGGGGGGGATTCCTGCGCCGCGTATGAGACTAGACGGACCGCACGTACTCCGTGGATTGTTTCCATGCAGAAATTGACCGGCCGCGCGGACTCCCAAATCTGCCGCTTGTCAGTTATGTTTGCAGTTGTAGCTGCGGATTTCACCCTTTTCAACGGAAGGAGGAGATCTGCGGCAAAAAAAAGCATCTCGTCCGCGATTAGAATCTGCGGACTTAGGTGCGTTCACCCGCGGGTGAGCAGGGTCAGAAATCCCATAGAAGACAATGGAGAGCGCTGTTCCTTTCATGGCAGGGGGAGCCGCACCCGGCAGACGTGTATCCTGTGGGAGGGATGAGGAGCCATAAATGTCCAGGTTATTACAGACGGGTGCTCTCTGGACATGTCGTACCGGAACGACCTTAAATTGTTGTACCGCTGTGAACGGTGCTGGAGTAATTTTAGGTTCTTCTGAAGCCGTTTTGCAGTTCTCGTCGTTTCCTTCCGTATTTTAGGTTATTGATGTTTTGTCTCTTGTTAACCCTTTGTCCTCTGCTCCCAGTATGTGCAGGCCGACTCTCCAACCAACAAAGCCCTGGCCGTCTTGGTCTCCCAACTCCTTCAGTTCCAGGAAGATGCGTTCGGACGACACGTCACCAACCCGGCCTTCACTAAACTGCCCGTGAGTGCGGGGGAGGGGGGTTAACATGGAGGAGGCCCCAGTCCAGTGTCTGAGCCTCCCAGTTACACTGGGGATCCGCCTGCTGGTTGGTTACAGTCCTCGTTGTTGTGGTGGGCTCCCAGCTGCGTCACCCCTTGTGTTGGGTGGGGGTGGGGTTCCGCTTTATTATGGGCTCCCGTTGTTCATGTTGAGTGAATCTGTTTTTTTTTGGGTTTTGCAGATTAAGTGCTTCTTGGACTTTAAAGCCGGCGGAGCCCTGTGTCACATCCTGGGAGCCGCGTACAAGCACCGGAGCGATCAGGGATGGTGAGGACTGATAAGGCGGGTGGTGGACAGCGGCGGCATTAAGGGGTGTCCCACCTCAGATATTCAGGGCTCCCCGCATTCTCATAGAAGTGCATGGAGAGAGCCATAGACCGGTGCGGCCTCCTCGCCATCTACTCTCTGCCTGGACGCCGTGGGACTGGGGGTCAGAGGGTGGGGAGAAGCTGCGGGTCCTTACGTTGATGCCATACCCTGTGAATATAACCCGGGAAACCCCTTTAAGTCGTTCTGCTCCGGCCGTCAGTGACCACTTCTTTCTCCCGCAGGAGGAGGTTCGATTTGCAGAATCCGTCCAGGATGGATCGTAACGTGGAGATGTTCATGGCCATTGAGAAGACACTGATGCAGGTGGGGCTGCTCTCTGTGCACCTTGCTGCTCCATTCATTTACCCCACCGTCCCTCGTGACTGCGGTGTCCTGTGCTATTCGGGGGGCGGTGACTCCAGCAGCTCCTGTCCCTTTAAAGGGGTCGTCTGGGAATTTGACAGGTCATCAATATCTGTCTGACTCTCAGCTGTTTGATGCGACCCGCCACTTGGCCAGTGATGTCACCGTACATCGGTCAAGTGAATGGGCCTGAGCTGCTAAACAGTGGACTGCGCTGTGTGTGGTGCACTGCCGGGAGGCCGCAGCATTCACAGGAGCACTGGGGTCTGATCGGCAGGGGCTGTTCAGATATTGATGACCCATCCTGAGGACAGGCCATCGGTATATAAAACCCTTTAATTCAATCCCACACAAGTATCTCAGCAGTTGTAGGAGCGCCATGACGAGAGGAGAGCAGCGGGCCTGGCCGTTAAGGGGTTAATCTTCCGTCCCGTAGGAAGTCTACTTGAGGTGAGCTCTCCGGCTCATTGGGTTTCTTCTCCTTGCAGAACAACTGTCTCAGCCGACCGACTGTCTACCTCGTCCCCGAAATAGAGCTGAAGCAGGCCAATAAACTGAAAGACATCGTCAAGCGCCACCAGGTGAGCGGCGGGTGTCGGTGCGGCGGCCCGATCCTCTAACATGTTACACGTGTGCTCATCGGTTTCCCCTCTTTTATAGGGTACAATCATAGAGGAGAAAGCAAAAGCCTCGCACCATGTTTATCCTGTCCCTACCTCACTGGATGACGGTAAGGACGTCCCTGCGCAGGCGTGGACGTTGCTGCACATGGGGGGGGCTGTGGTCTGGGGGCAGGGATGGGGGGGGTTTAGGGAGAACATACAGAATGGAGAACCCCACGTGGGTCTGAACATGGGTGGTAATTTTGCCCTGAATATCTTCCTTTTTAATTGGGGGTGAGACTTGAGAGCAGTGGAGGAGGGCGGCTGCTGCCACCAGTTGTCTTACAGCCGGACAGATCTCAGACCCTCCTGGGTAACAGAAGTCTCCATATTCCAGAAGGGCCGGAGGGGAGGTTCTGCTGGGAGTGTATTATCAGTGGATATGGTCCGTTGTGATGGCGATCTCCATGTTCACACGCTTTCTCTTTGCAGATGAGTGGCTGAGGCCTGTCGTGAAGAAGGATAAGCAGGTCCTCGTGCACTGGGGATATCACCCGGACAGGTGAGGGGCGAGATGTCAGCTACAGGAGTATCATATAGGCTTCTTGCAATTGCTGCACAAACTACCTGATAAAAAAACACAAGTCGGCCACTGACCTTCAGAAGGTGGAATCCCATCCTGGCCTAGTCCTGCTGACACTCAGCTGAGGGTTCGTTACAGTGCAGACGAGCAGTGATCCCTGGAAAATGCTGCTCTGACCAAAAGTTTTGAGACTGGAACAAATTTTGGTTTTCAGAGTTTGCTACTTCAGTGTTTTGGGATCTTTTTGTCAGATGTTTCTATGGTAACTAAAGGACATTAATCAGGAGCAGCTCAGCCCCATAGAAGTGACTGAGACTGAGCGCAATACCAGGCACGGCCACTATACAGTGTACGGCGCTGTGCTTGGGGAGCGGGGAGAAGGCTGTGGCGCTCATAGGAGCATTGGTGCCTTCTCAAACAGCTGATCGGCGGGGGTCCTGGGTGTCAGACCCCCACCGATCAGACAGATACTGGTGACCTATCCAGAGGAGAGATCATCAGTATTAAAAA
>ONZH01019774.1:0-23889 GCA_900303285.1 Rhinella marina | reverse complement strand
CTGAGACAGACTGGTGATCCATTGAAGACTTCATCCCACAGTTGGGCATTGCTGAAATATAGGAAAGTAGGAAACTCCATGGCTTTGGTCAAATGAGAAGATTGCATTGTGTAGCTAAAGGGAGACTTAGGCCTGTTTAACACTGGCATTACTCAAACCACAGAGGTTTTTGTCCGCCTCTAGGCATATTTGCCGTACTGTGGCCGGATCTCCGCTGGTCCCCGGTATTATGAATGGGACCAGGCGAAATTCCGGCAGTGCATGGCTGTACACAGTAGTTACAGATCCGGCAGGTTGTTCCAAAATAGCCTGCCAGAACAATTAACGCCAGAGTGAAACAGGCCTTAGAGGGGACTGATATCATGTCCACCTCAATACATAGAGAAAAGCTTACTTTGTGATCTGAGAACTGTGCCCATTACTTGTACTGTGCCACCCATCCAGGGCCAGTTTCAGACAAAGTGTGGCCCTGGGCAAAATTGAAAGTGGGTCCCTAAATCCTGAAATATTGGACCAGAAGTCTGATTTTATAGGCATGGACAACAGTTGCACCCACAGCAGCTGAATGTAGACTGTCATATTATTTCTCTTTAGCCTTTGCACTGTAAGCTGCTGATCCTGCAGCCTCTTTGGGTTTGTTCACAGTATTTTCTGTGCTTAAAAAACCTAATGCAAAATCTGCATGAGTTTTTTTTGGCACTTCTTTTTTTCCATGGTGCAGTTTATAAAACCACAAGCAGAAAAAAAGGGGTCGTCCCATCCGGGCCCTGAAATGAAGAGAGAACACAATCTGCATGTATGGTCATCCTCCATTATGCTATGATGAGTGGCTGATCACTGGCAATTCCATAGTAGTAAATGAGAGATAATGCTGCGCATGCACACTATTATGGGGTATCTGTGGATGACACTATTATGAGGGATATATGGGTGACACTGTTATGGGGGATCTGTGGATGGCACACTGTTATGGGGGATCTGTGGAAGACATGCTGTTATGGGGGATCTGTGGAAGACATGCTGTTATGGGGGATCTGTGGAAGACATGCTGTTATGGGGGATCTGTGGATGGCACTGTTATGAGGGATATATGGGTGACACTGTTATGGGGGATCTGTGGATGGCACACTGTTATGGGGGATCTGTGGAAGACATGCTGTTATGGGGATCTGTGGATGGCACTGTTATGGGGATCTTGGAGGACACTGTTATGGGGGATCTGTGGATGACACACTGTTATGGGGGATCTGTGGATGACAAACTGTTATGGGGGATCTGTGGATGACACACTGTTATGGGGGATCTGTAGATGACACACTGTTATGGGGATCTGTGGATGACACTGTTATGGGGGATCTGTGGATGACACTGTTATGGAGGATCTGTGGATGACACTGTTATGGGGGATCTGTGGATGACACACTGTTATGGAGGATCTGTGGATGACACACTGTTATGGGGGATCTGTGGATGACACTGTTATGGAGAATCTGTGGATGACACTTATTATGGGGGATCTGTGGATGACACTCTTATGGGGGATCTGTGGATGACACTGTTATGGGGGATCTGTGGAGAACACACTATTATGGGGGATCTGTGGAAGACACACTGTTAGGGGGATCTGTGGAGGACACACTGTTAGGGGGATCTGTGGAGGACACACTGTTATGGGGGATCTGTGGATGACACACTGTTATGGGGATCTGTGGATGAGACTGTTATGGGAATCTGTGGATGAGACTGTTATGGGGAATCTGTGGATAACACTGGTATGGGGGATCTGTGGATAACACTGGTATGGGGGATCTGTGGATAACACTGGTATGGGGGACCTGTGGATAACACTGGTATGGGGGATCTGTGGATAACACTGGTATGGGGATCTGTGGATAACACTGGTATGGGGGGATCTGTGGATAACACTGGTATGGGGGATCTGTGGATAACACTGTTATGGGGGATCTGTGGATGACACTGTTATGGGGGATCTGTGGATGACACTGTTATGGGGGATCTGTGGATGACACACTGTTATGGGGGATCTGTGGATGACACACTGTTATGGGGGATCTGTGGATGACACACTGTTATGGGGGATCTGTGGATGACACTGTTATGGGAGATCTGTAGGTGACACTGTTATGTGTGACATAGATTGACAGATGCCTTTATTAGCAGCCCTGGTCTGTTCTCCCTAGCACTGAAAAAAAAAACACTGCTAATTTGGATCTCAGATTCTTAATCTATACTCCAACCCCCCCCCCCCCCCCAATTAACAATTCAGACCACCTAAACAATGTCGTCTTCATTAGTTTAACTAGAGCTCTTTATGGTCCAGACAGCCTGTGGTAATTGAAAGCAGCGCGGCCACGTCGCTGTTTGGTGGTGTCCTAAAAGTAACAAGGAGCTCACACACAGCTCACAGAGGGGGCGCACACTGGGAGCAGAGGGGACACAGGAGGCACAAGGGAGCTGACAGAGGGGGCACAAGGGAGCTGACAGAGGGGGCACAAGGGAGCTGACAGAGAGGGCACAAGGGAGCTGACAGGAGGCACAGGGAGATGACAGAGGGGGCACCGGGATCTCACAGAGGGGGCGCAGGGAGATGACAGGAGGAGCAGGGAGCTGACAGAGGGAACACGGGGATCTCACAGAAGGCGCGCAGGAAGATGACAGAGGAGGCACAAGGGAGATCAGTGACATCAGTACATGAGGGTAGTGCAGGGCTGTTACAATGAGAGTGTGACCCAAGCAGCCCTGCACCCCACTCCTCCACAGACACTTACTGGATGGACTTACTTGCTGGAGAGGGAACAGGCAGGGTTCTGGGAGTCCAGGAGCTGAGGTTTCAGAGTTTGTGGGTCAGATGCAGTAGAAGGCCCAGTCATCCCAGCCTGGTTTGGGCCTTGCAGCCTGGAGCAAAGGATGGGGGTGGAGCTATGTTAGCTCCGCCCACAAAGAAAGTCCTGATGCCGGACTGTGGCAGCAGGATTCTAATGCTGTGCTATCAGGGAGTTAAGATCGAGAGACTGTGCAGGGAGGGGGGCATTCAGCAGCAGAGTGAAGCTAGTCAAGGAGCATGTGAAGGAAATAAATAAGGGAACTGAATTAAAAGAAAAAAAAAAGATTCCTAACAGCAGGGGCCCCTCTGGGAAAGGGGGTCCAGGGCAATTGCCCTGTTTGCCCCCCCCTAACGCCGGCCCTGCACCCATCATCCACTTAGTAAAAGATAGTCTATATTTTGCTTTAATAAGTCAGCCTGGTCATTTGCATGCCCAGCCGACCCAGGCCTCCTAGTCTTCTACCATGTACCCAGCTGCTCGTCTAACACCAGGGGCACACCAGCCGCCATCAGGCAGAAGCCCCAAATCCAGGGTGTTCCTAAGGAAAAGAAGGATTGTGCCCCTCCATGCACTTTACACCTGGCCTGGGGGAGAGCTGGAGCAGGTTACCCACCATAAGGATTGCAACCACCCTCATTGCGACAGTCACCATTCCTCTACTCTACACTCTCGCTCCACCTTACACCCCCTGTTGCAGGCTGAAGTACCACATGTGTGTAGCATGATTAGCTCAATTTAACTTAGTGGGATCGTTATCACTTTAGTCAGTTAATAGACAAACAGTGTCAGTCAGTCTGTAACTTGATCGTCATTTACATAAGTATGTGCCAAGCGGAGGTTAGTACATTTTTCCCACCACTCTACATCTATACCAGGCTCTCTGCAAAGCAAGATCTGGAGAATACTCAAGACCTACATGGTTTTGATAGATTCAGAAATGAAGCTTTCCTTGGCTGTGTTACTTCTCAACCTGTTAAAGGCAGATGACAGAACTGGACAGAACTCATGTCATGCTGTCTGAGCAACTGTTAAGTAAGTACATATACCACTAGTTCTTAAAATGAAATTTACTTTCATCAGGTGCAAATATATCAATACTTTATCTTATTCAAACAATATGTACAGATACATTTTAATTTATCAAAAACACTAGACTGAGAGAATCAAGCTTTGGATCATAGATCTGAAGTCGATTTGTTCAAAAATTTTGTTTTTCCGTATAGCATTAAATATATTGTCTCCGTGTAGGCAAAGTTTCTATGAGCCAAAGTCGCGCAAGACTTTGGTGAATTACTACGGTATTTCTATCCATGTCTTTAAGAACATTTTAAAATAGGAATCCAAAGTGAGCTTTGGTACTGGCTGGTGCGGGTACTGGCTGATGCTTCATCCAAAGTCGGTTCGTTCAACACCTCGTAATAATACTGTAGGGAGATCCGTCACACGTGACTTCGTTGAATAACTTCGGTACTTGATTTTTTAAGTGAAAAACTTGAAACCAAACTCGGCTCCGACTAGTACCTCAGAACAGAAGCCGAGGTTTTCGACTTTAAAAATCAACTACCAAAGTTATTCAACAAAGTCACGCACAACTTCACAAATAACTTAATTCAGCTCATTGCAGCCCATACATTCTAATACTGTATGCAGACGGATCTCGGTACTGTATTATTCTAAAGTTTTGACCGAAGCTACTTTGGATGAAGCATCAGAAGCTCGCTTCGCTCAACACTATTGAGTGCATCAGCATGCATCCCTATAAGGTTCAGTTCACACTTCACTTATTTGGTCAGATTTTGCAATCGCCTTGGTGATTGATTGCTGGTAAAATGTGTGACGAGGAGTAGGCGGAGGAGGCGGAGCATCATGACCAGTAGACAATGGGAGGGAAACATTGCTACCTTCTGCTGAGTTGGTGGAGCCTTGACTGCTGAAGAAGGGGTGAGTGCCACTGGGAGATGCAGCGGTTGCTGCATCAGGCTGTACCACTTTATTAGAGCCACGATTTCCCAGTACACTGGTGTTGAAGCCAACATTGGCTAGCTGGCCACGATTCACACTATGCCCACAGATCCTACATACAGCCACGCTGATGTACTCCAGCGACTTGAAAAATTCACACACTGGCAAATATAGCATTTTACCTCCACCACTGCGTGCTGACTGCCTGCCGCTGCCTCTATGAACCCGTGCACCGTAATAGAATTGCTTATCTATTAAACAAGGTGGGCACCACAAATTAAAATATTGGAGAACCCCTTTAATTTAATATTGGAGAACCCCTTTAATGTAACAGTACAAAAATGTGTGTAACATTTCCAGTGTCAATCATTTTATGCTTCTATTGGAAATGTACGCTCATGTTAATAATATTTGTAACAATCCTTGAGTGATTTGATTTAATTGAGTGAAACTGATGTCCAACCAAATCCGCTTATGAAAATCTCATCTTTGACTTACTGAATGTGTTTCTTATAAGCAAACAACTGACATTTTCTATTTTCTTAATATATCAAATATAGAGGTTGGAATCCAGATGTCCAGATACAATATCTCTAAACCCTTTTCTCACTTAAAAGGACCATACATATAAAATTCAACCAAAACCCAGGATTGGTTGACAATCTCATGTCAGTGGTGACATGATGTGGGAGGAGGGGGAATGGTAAAAGGTTTCCACAAGAAGGAGGGGGGAGGGTAACAGGGTTCTACCACATTGGATTTCCACATACTATAACCTTTATCCTTGTAGGAAATAATCTGCTGCCTTGGCTTAGTTCCCACTCCACATAGAATTGAACATGCACTCTTGGCTTCATGGCAAATTTAGCAGAAACAGCTTTTGGCGAATGAGTTTTCAGTCAACACTTTCTCATCTGTATGCCTGACATTATAACTTTCTTTCTGCAGACCTTAGATTTGTTCATGGTGATACCATAGAAAAAAAGTCTGAGGTTTAAGGCTAGTGCTACATAGTGGACCAGATTTACTAATGTCAACACCAAAAATCTGTCGCAAGTTTGCTCATCTAGGCTTTCACTTCTCTGATATGTACAACAAGAGGGTGGGGCTTATCAGAAAGTAAAACTTCATGGGAAAGAGGGTGGGCCTAAGATGCACAATTTGTGCACCAAAATTGTGCCACAATTCTGGTGTAAAAATCTATCTCAAAGTAAGCCAACGAACGGTTGGCATAAAGTTAGTGAAAAATGTCTATCCTTGCACCAGATTAATCCAGCCTGAGTCCCTGTGATAAATCTTGCCTAAACAACCTGCCTACATTTATGCCATCATTATGATTAGTAGATCTGGCCAATGTCTTTGTCTTGCAATATGAAGATTGTAAAATAGACAAGTCAAAAGAGCTGGCAAGTCCACTTATATGTCAAGTTTGCTTCTTTTATTAAAATAAAATTGGGGGTTAGTCAGCACATCCCAGTGTGCAGGTTCACGTCACCATGGCTGGAAGCACAAAAGCAAGAAACAAACAATGCAACTCTGCATCATTTTTGCTTCTCTTCTATAGATCTAAACAAAGGTAAACTTTTCTCTTTAGACCTCCTTAAAAGTAGTAAACAACATTTAGTTCAGTGCACACTTTATAATTAATTAGATTATTACACTTGAGAGTAACATCTATCTAAGCACTACAATCTGCTTCCTTCCGTTTATACTATTAAAAACTGTATAAAATAAGGTAACAACCTAATCTAAATCACTGTACCTATGTACATAAAGTAATAAATGGAAAAATCACAGTATTTTCTGGGATTTCCAATTAAATATGTGCTGCAAAATGAGCCTATAAACATATTTGCCCTTTGGAAAACAATGTGAATCTTAAATTTGTATCATCGTGTAGACTATTTAGTTGGGAAATTGAAGCTAAAACTCAATAAACTGCTCTTTGGCGCTAATAAAAGTCTACCATCTATTTAAATACATTACATATAAAGTCGCTGTCATTTTCAGTTGCCTTCTTAGCCAAGTAAAATACAGTACTTTCATTAGCTCAAACAATAGACAACAGAGCTGTGCTATGGATTTCATTTTATTGTTGGGAGAGTTACAGTAAATACTTTTAGAAAAAAACAGCTGGTAATTACCCAAGTAAGTCAATTTACTGCACTGTGACCATTATTATGAATATGCTGGGGATTATTTTTCCTTCATTTTTTTGTATTAGCATTTACAGGAAATCATAGGTCTATACTTACATAGAAATGGAAAATACTTAACTGAATCATGTATCAATTTCTGGGCTTGTTCCTTGGGTTATTAGACTTCCTGAGATAATGTTCATTGGTATTTTCTTTACAGTTTAGATCTCAATATTTGAAAGAAAACTAGACTTCTTCTCTAAAGTTGCAGCAAAGCTGATTTTTATCATTTAACATTTATACTTATTACTTTATTACTTTCTATTGTTGCATCATTATAATTGAGTAGCAATACTCTTATATAAAACTAAAGCTAACACATCATAGCAGCTAAAGACAAGTGATCAGATGCTATCAGCAGTGCCGGACTGGGGTATCAAGGGCCCACCAGTAGAATTCATTCTGGGGGCCCACTGTACAACTAAATGCAAATTTTAACTTACCGCTATTTGCAAATCCCTAAAACGGCATCAATACACATTTATTTTTAGCAGTAGCCTGATGCCTAGCCTGTGCCTTTCACTGTCCTGGAGACTCTGTCAGCATCCTTGCTCTTGCCGTCAACTCATGCTCATAGAGCTGGAAGATGACTGATTATGGGGGTCCCCTTAGCAACTTCAAGAGGGTGGGTCCCTTGGGAAAAAGAATACTGGCTGGCCTGCCTCTAAAAGTCTTCTCCACCACCCGATGCATCTACATTAATAAACTGGGTAGACTGTTAAATGTGTTTTTTTATATGGATGCATAGACTGGTTAAAATGCTGTACACAGAATAACTTTATATAATGCAGTCAGTGTACTGTGCCCCTTGTGAATGGGTTAAGAGGACTAGGGGCACCTGTTCCCCTGTGGGCCAGTCCGAGCCTGGCTATTAGTCTTCTCTATCGGGTATCATATTAGTATTTGAGTTTTAGGGGACTAACTGGGATAACTAGACATGGAATACTTAGAAACAGAGAAAAAGTAATACAGTGTATACATGAAGCATATAAAACAGATAACTATACATATTATTATAGACTACTTATATGTATTAATATAAACAAACTAGCTACTAATAAAAGTAACCAACTTTCAGCTACTGTTATTAAATTCTGAGTTACCTATAAAACAATGCAGAGACTCCAAACAATAGAATAAAAATCCAAAGCATTTTTAAAGGGGTTGTGTCATTTCATACATTGGGGGCATATTGTGTGATAGGGGACAATGTCTATTAGGTGTGGGTCCCACCTCTGGGACACACATCTATGTCTGAAATGGAGCCTGCAAAGTGAAGAAGAGTCAACTCTGCATGCCTATCTGCTCTCCATTCATTTCTATAGGGGTACCAATAATCGCTGGTGATGCCAATATAAATTAATGGAAAGTACACTGCACAAGCGCGGCCACTGCTCCATTCACTTCTATGGGGCTGACAGAAATAGCAGAGCCAGTGCACGGAATTAATGGAGGGCGGTCCCACATCCGTGATCTGTTCTACTTCTCTTTGCAGGCTTTGTTTTAGAGATAGGTATGGGTCCCAGAGGTAGGACATGGGTTGCTTATCCTAGTGATATGCCCCCAGTGTACAGGTTGGGCCAACCCCTTTAAATATAACAAGTTAAAAACATTGTGTTAAAAATAATGACTCCAACAATGGAGCATAGATGACATCACAAGGATAGACGCCACTTAAAAATATTCGCTTTATATGAACAATGCATACTTGTCATGATTACATATACATCCAATAGTGTTAGAGTGCTACAGTCACATCAGATATAAATTATCATATAATTATCTTATAATATAGGTCTAGCCAAGATACCTTTATATAACGTGCGTACCTATGAGCTGAGCACACAAAGTGCCATTATGATCATGGCTGAACCTCCCTGAACCTAGTTCATTATATTTTATATGGAGGGTATATTGTATGTTTTTGGCATACCAATTTATCCCATGTATATGGGTATATATGGGATGATGACAGACAACTTTTTTCCTGTGTCCATGAAAAAAGTAGATGTGTCTGTGATTTTTTTGAGGCTGGTGGTAGTTGACTAGATTATTTTTATGGTAATTATCATCATTTTACAGCTCACAGTAAATGCTGGTAATGAGTTCATATCAGTATATTGAGCTACAGACATGCATTACTTATAATCTGTATAATTCATTATGGTTGTCCGTAAAAAATGTTTGTCTGTCTGTAATTTTGGTATAAATTGTCCAGAAAAAAAAAATTCTGGTTGGCAGACGGACATATTTAGGACCAGTTATTTAATGGTATACATATATTGTACAGCTTACTAATTTGGTATGTTAATTCTGAGTAAATAGAGGAGTCCCCCATTATGAACCCTCTTCTATTAACCAGAGTAGAATGTAGAAATAAGTGGGTTTTGGCATTGTGTAATGCAGTATTTTCCCCTATGGGGGCACTGTAGATGAATAGCTCACTCTCTGACAAGTTCCCCTACACTCTATAGTTGATTGCTGATGTGGTAGCCTGCGATCAATTTGTCCTCCTGAAACCCATCTAAAAAAAAGTGATTGTCCAGACTGGAACCACCCTTTAATGAAATCTGTTCTTTTTCTGTTTTCATGAGTTTTCCGGCATACAGATATAGTATGTATTGTTCTGTGTGTACTTGAGACGTTTACAGCAAGTTTAAACTAAAAATCATTATAAGAAATACAGTAGTCTAACAATATGCCAAAGTCCATGAAATAAAATGAGAGAGCAACTCTTTTACTTCATGCTTTTCACATCTTTAAAAGGTTGTAATAGCTTTTCTCCAGCCTCATAGAACATTCCTCCATTTGTTACTCTTATACATTCTATAGCCCATTGACGGAAGACAGCCATTTTATTCGAAATATGTTCAAATAAATAAAAGAAAAAGCCATCCAAATATAAAACCCTTTATAAGTCAGTCCAAGTGGCCTTGCATTTTACATTTCTTACTCTTAAGTTAATTTGCCAGCTCTGGGATAAGAGCACTTTAGTAAAAAAAAAAAAAAAAATAGAGCAATCTCAATGCATCAAAGTTAGGCAAGACGGGATTATCTCTCCGTGAAATTCTCATAAGCATTGCACATATGAAATATTGTTTATCACCCAAAATCCTCCAGAGGTTTCAGAAATGACAATGGTGGCAGGATGGTTTTTCTTTTTTTTTTTTTTTTATAAAGCGCAGGAAAATATTCCAGAGTTAAGATTGATTCTGTGGAGACATTGCAGCCAGACTAAGAACATAAGGACTGAACATAATTGAGGAGAGACATATCTTATCTTAAATACCTGGTAATCCAATGTCATTACCCATAAACTTGGCCTTTCTCCACCTCTGTTTTTCCCCAAAGACTAGCTTTGCAGGGCTGTTAAGATGCAGACGACTTGCTAGTGGACAGCTAAATCAGCATCGTCTCACATGAGCAATGTTAAATGGTGTGCTTGACTGATTTCATGAAAATCTAATCAAGTATTCATCTCTGAGATCAAACAGTTTTCAAATAATAATTATCCAAACCAATCTGATCAACCTGAGCAAGTGTCATTTCCAACACAATTTGTGCAACTTTGCTAAAGGTTTCTTGCATTTTGTAAGTAAGGATTGCTGCTGATAGAATCATAATTGTATTTCTTGCTTACCAAGCAACCAGCGCTCCTGAAATCAATCCTTCTAGTCAATTTTATCAACTCTTTCCTAAAATGTAATTGTTAACATTTAGCCATGTCTTAAGTAACAACTGTGTTCAATATTACTTACATAAAGAGCATGTTAAGAAGTGAAAAACATGTCTAAAATGTGAAATATGTCTATTCATTTATTTATCTATTATTAGAGATGAGCAATCTCATATCGATCTATAATACTATTATCTATCTATCTATCTATCTATCTATCTATCTATCTATCTATCTATCTATCTATCTATCTATTTATCTATCTCTCTATCTAGGGTGCACCTAGCCTTTCTGCTTCCTGAGGGCAAAAATGAAATGGCGCCCATCCCCCCAACGCCATGCCAAATTCTCAATCTAAACTCTTCCCTCCTAACATTACATAGAGCACTACAAAATATACAGAGCAATACAGTGCCACATACCTCTTACATCCAGTGATGTCTCCCTTGATGTAGATGTTCTATTCTCTCACCTTCTCCTTTCAGACCAGACCGCCATAATGATTTATTTCAGCCGTGTCTCCTCTCTGCACAGTTTGACAGACAGACATCTTATTTTCCTACTTTTCCATCATCCTCCCGCCTTCTGAACACCCTATCCTGCCACCCCCAATACTGTGCCTGCTGTGCTCCCCAATACTGTACTGCAGAAGCAGATAATCCACCTGAAAATACTAATACCAAACAGATAGTGTCCCCTTCAATAATTATTAACCTGCAGTGCCCTAAAAAATAACTGCACCCAGCAAATAGTGTCCCTGACACTAATATTTGTGCTAAGCTGATACTGTGCCGCTGTGCCCCCCACAGTAATAGTGCTCCCAAAAGTCACAATAGTATTTATTCTCTGCCAGAGCACACTTATTAGTAATTGTGCCCCTACAGTGCCCCAATGGTACTAATGTCCCCACTATGCCCCAGAAGTAATAATGCTCCCATAGTGCCCATGCTAGTAATCATGTTTCCTATAGTCCCCCAACAGCATTATAAGTAGTAATAATTCTTCTTATAATGTGCTCTAGTACAAAGAATACCCCCTTATAATGTGAGACAGTACAAAAAATGCTCCCTTATTATGTGTGCCAGTACAAACATGCCGCTTATAATGTGTACCAGTGCAAAAAATGCCCCCATAATGTGTGTCAGTATAAAAAATCCCCCTTTTTTGTTCCCGTACAAAAAATACCTTCTCTTAGTGTCCCCAGTAGAGCCAGTGTTCCCATAGTGCCCCCATAATTTGTGTCAATGCCCCCTACTGTGTGGCAGTAAAAAAAATCCCCCCTCTTAGTGCCCCCAGTAGAGTCAATGTCCCCATAGTGTCCCCATAATGTGTGCTAGTACAAATAATACATACTCATAGTGCCCCCAGTAAAGTCAATGAGCCCATAGTGCCCCCATAAGGTATGCCAGCACAAACATTTCCCCTCTTATTGCCCCCAGTTGAGCTAATATCCTGACAGTGCCTCCATAATGTATTGCAGTATAGTGCCCCTAGTAGATGCCCCCATAATGTTCCCAGCCTTCCCCATAGTACCCCTATAATGTGTGCCAGTATAAAATGCCCCTATATAGTACTCCCAGTAGATGCCCCATAGTGCACCTCTCTCCCTTTCTCCATATTGGCCAAACAGGATGGTGTCAAATGAAAAAAACAAAAACAAAACACTAATACTTACCTCTATGCTTCTTTCAGTGATGTGGTGCAGGCCTCTATTGGTCTGTGTTTCATGCTGTACACTGCCCCGCTGCAGTATCCAACTGTATTACCACCCTGAGGACGGAGATATAGTTGAATATAGAGGGATGAACGCTTCCACAATGGAAGCGTTCATTTCGCTCGGCCCTGTCGCCACCCCCACTCAGCTCTGGGGCTGCACCACCTCAGGAGATCACCTCACATTGCCTTATTGGTGGTGTGGCCCTGCTATCTATCTATCTATCTATCTATCTATCTATCTATCTATCTATCTATATATCTATCATGCTATTATCTATCTATAATCTCTCCATCTTTCTATCTATTATGTATATGTCATGGGGGAACAAAGGAACCCTAAATTCCACTCGCAAATCTGTTCCTGCCTACTTGCATAACCGCCCTAAGTGGCGGACCACAACTGCTCGACGGTCCCTGCTTATTTACGTGCTGGGACTTACCAGGGAAAAGCAGCTGGAAAAAATAATAAGCAAAGCAACATGCAGGCACACAAATACTGAGACAAACCCAAAATGAAAGTACTCAGAGTCAAACATACCGGATCAAAACCAAGAGAGAACAATGAAGCCAAATCAGAAAGCAGATCAGTAAACAATACCAAGCTGAGGTCATACACGAGTGGTCAAGTCCAGATCCAAATATGTCAGGTAGAAGCGAGTCCAATAACCAAGCCAGGGTCAAACCAGGAGATGCAGAAAATCCAAATCAGAATCCAGGAATCGGGGTCAAAAGGAGTAGCCAAAGTCATAAGTAAGGAGGTCAGAACAATCCACAATTCAAATAGCTGCTGAGGTACTGTATATAGAACCATTCACAGGCAATCTGTGACCAGCAGATTACCTGTTTAAATACCCCACTCTTCCTGGTCACTTGATGCACTGCCTGTTCACATGACACACCTGGTGTCGAGTGACCTATGACGGAAGAATAACTGATGTGGGAGATCAAACTGTCTCCCTGGCAACTGGACACTGGCAGGTACGCAGAGAATTGCATCAGCTGGCGCTGTTAGTGACTCTATCTATCTATCTATCTATCTATCTATCTATCGTATTATCTAATATATATGCCTATCATTCTGTGTTTATCTATCTATTTATCCATCCAGAAAAACAAAAAATAGCGAGATTGAGCGAGATTGTCAGGACCGGGCATAATTTATCTATTGTTATCCGCATATCCACTGGTAATAAAAAGCTACCAACTATGACTGAGTAAGGAAATAATAAACGGTTTATCTGGTATCATCATGAATTACTTGCTGTTTGGGATCCAGTGGAAAAAAAATCTCAGTGTATGTACAGAATGCCATTAATTCAGCAAATATACTTTTGACTGGGGATGTTAAATTTTAAATTGTCAGATGTGATTATGATGACACTTGTATTGTTGGATGGAGAAAATCTTTAAACAGAGCTGTGCTTTTAGAAGGGACACAATTATTATTATTATCTGATTATTACTATTATTATCTGATTATTATCTGTTATGAACTTGGTTTTGGAATGCTTGTTGACAAGCAACAACCACACAGAATACCATAGTTATTTTAAGAACGAGGGAAAAGCAGTGATCATTCTGAACACAAATTTAAAGTTACTCTGTCCAAATCTCCTATGCTCTATCAACTCCTGAAGACATACCATCACTGTGGCGTAACAGTACATCGGCGAGCGTTGACTACCTTCGTATCACGGCGTACTAATATGGCAGAGTGGTAAGGGATTAAAGGGATTTTCCCATTTTAGACATGCTTGTATGTCTTGATCCCAGAGACCCACTATCTCCAGAATAGGGGTTGCCCCATCTGGTGGCCACTGTGAATGAAGAGGAGGCTGTGGAAACCCGTTTTTATCTCAGATCTCCCATTGAGGGTGGGGTCTGCATCTATCAGATATTCATGACATAGCCTATGTATGTGCCACAAATGTCTAAGATTTAATTACATGTCTAAGTAATTAGATTTACTTAAATGTCTAAGATTTACTTTTACTTACATGTTTTGTTAACATATTATGAGTGGCTTCATGTCTCCTGTAAGGACAACTTTTGGTGATGTGAAGAGCATAATCTAAAGATGGACATGAACTGCACTTTTATAAATCTACATCTGGTGATTGTTGACATTTGTAGGTAGGCGCCAGTCAATAGGTGCAATAAAAAGACGTTATTCTCAGAGGCCAACACTAGATACATTAGATCAGGGCTGGCCAACCTGAGGCTCTCCAGCTGTTGTAAAACTACAACTCCCACCATGCCCTGCTGTAGGATGATAGCTGTAGGCAGACTGGGCATGCTGGGAGTTGTAGTTTTGCAACAGCTGGAGAGCCGCAGGTTGGCCAGCCCTGCATTAGATTAAAGTCTAATAGTAGTTGAACAATGGACGCTGACACTGATACACCATACCATATTGTCTGACATATTTCCATGCCTTTATTTTCATATGTGAATGAACAGACCTTGGACATTTGTTTGTGGTGTCTCTGTGATATTAGAAGGCTTACCTGTGAGGCAGAAGCAAAGTTGATAGACTTGAGTGGAAAGAAGTGCTATTTCTTGTTGTATATATATTGTAATATATATAACACCAATATGTATAACATTTCAGTCCGCCTCACAGATGACGGTGCGGTGGGTGGACTGTCATTTCATATGAACGGACGTTGTTTGTTTCCTCCTAAATTTCTAAAGATGAAGGTTTTAGTTGAAATTGTTTGTTTCAAACAACTTTTATCTAATGTGTATGGCCAGCTTTAGACTTTAGACACCTGGGATTAGAAATACGAGCTGAAGAGGCAAAAGTTCAGGATGATTGATTTGAAATGTAAAAGATACATACAGATGTTACCTTGCTGAAAACGACATCCATGTGTTGTGATGATCTGAGGCCAGTCATTTTCTATTGTATCTGACTAAAGAAAAGTAATCTTTTCTGGTCCAACAAGGGTCAGTCATAATCCTATTCCTAAAACAAAAATAGGTAATTAAATGAATCCACTACCGTACCAACAAACTACATGGTCATAGTTAATTGATAAAGACATAACATATATGTAAGAAATACAGGAGAGTACAATGTATGGTATATCATGTTCTTGCCTATATATCTGTTGGGTTTGAATAAGAGTTTATACAGTACTTATCAGTATCCTATTTCCAACAAATTACTTCTTCCCTATGATCTGACGTTTACTGGTGAATTAAGAAGGTTCATCATGCATGAAGAGAAATTCTTGAAATATAGTTGAGAATGAAAACACTCAAAAATCTCTTATTGATATGGTATATATGTTCTTTTTCCACCCATTCAATCAGTTTCCATGGTATCTGCCATTATCTACAGATCAGAAAATGCCTTCTGTTTTATTAAAAACCTCTATCTAAAAACCTCTATCAATCTGAGTGGTATGTGTTTTGCTGCACCAATTTTATTCCCCCTAGAAATGTATGACTATAACTGGGTGTTAGCGGTTTGGGTTGTGCCCCTACACAATCTACACTGTCAGTCAGGGCTGAGTAGACAGTGTAGGGACACACACTGTGACAATGAATGCTTACATTTTCAGTTGAGAAAACACAGGGACAGCACGATACAGAGTTAGGCCCTATGCAGACGACCGTATTTCACGGCCCAATACGGGCCGTGAAAGCCCGGCCTGTGCTGCCCCAGAGGACGGTAGCGCACGGCGTCATTGGTTGCTATGACGCCGTGCACTTCCTGAGGCCACCGCCGTACAGTGAAACACTGTACACGCCGTGTACAGTGTTTCACTGTATAGCGGCGGCCTCAGGAAGCACATGGCGTCATAGCAACCAATGACGTTGTGCGCTCCCGTCCTCTGGGGCAGCACAGGCCGGGCTTTCACGGCCCATATTGGGCCGTGAAATACGGTCGTCTGCATGGGGCCTTATGAGACAAGATAATCTAGGACTTTTTTTACATGGGGGATACAAGTACTGTATTTACTGAGATATACATATCAGGAGAGGTGACAGGTCCTCTTTAAGGTACTTTTTCTTCATGCGAGTTGGATAGTTAGACCATATACACTAAAATGCCTCCTGAAGACATCCTTATTATAGCAAAAATGTATTCAATGTACATACGAAAATGTATGTATCAGAGGATCAAATTAAATGAGGACTTGATTTTTTTGGTGTCCTGTTGCTTAGTTTATCAGAAAATAAGTTGAGACTGTTGAGACAGAGATTTTTGCAGGATTAATTTGGGGTAGATTCCATGCCACAAAGTCGCTGGGCTCATGAATATGGGGACTTATTGACGTGCGCTGGAGCTGTTAGAACCTAGTAGCATAAAGTTGGCGACAGGGTCCCTTTAAATTCAGCTGCTTCTTGAACGGCAAAGGTTTTCCTATCTCCTGACTGAATGAGTCTAAAGCCCGGAGTTTCATTAAAAGAGGTTATCCCATGACTAATGTGAAAAAAGGAAAATCATATAGTACATGGCAATGTCTTTTCTAACAAAGATAGATCCAACCCTGTACCTCACATGGATCCAGAGATCTCCTCTTTCATTGCTCTGCTAAATTTATATCAAGCTGGCAGCTTAAGGGGAGTGTCTTTTCTGCTGCAGCTAATGGGGTGTGTCTCAGCTCTCCCTATCACATCTCAGGAGGCAGTTGAAGGATGAAACTGAGCATGTGCAGTGAGCAGGTCAAAGAAATAAGAAAAACAAACTGTTGTTGGCGCTATACAGATAGATTTTATTAAATGACTCAGTGACTAGGTTAAATTTTTAATTATATGCAATTACAAAAGTATTCAGATCCAGGGCTGGTTTGAAAAACTGTAGAATATTTTTTATGGGACAACCCCCTTAAGTCTTTGGCCAGTCATATTGACAACTGGTCAGAAATGGGAGGTTACTTGGCAGTCTGATCAGCTGTCAACTTGTAGAGGAATCTATATAAACCCTAAAAAATATTTATGATCAATCATTTTGATTAATATTTAAAAAATTCAGCGGGAGTGAGTTATACAATCATGCTTTCCATAAATGTACCATCATGCAGAATATACTGTATTATATAATTCTAACATAATGGGGGACATTTACTAAGGATGTTGCGCCAAAATTATGGCATAAAAAGCGCCAAAAAGAATGGCGTTTTGATTTGCACCAAATATATCAACTGTTTTTTTCAGAATTTTCACCATAAAGAAAGCATCATGCCAAAAATGAGCTCTAAATGTCAAAGTGGGTGGGGCTATCAAATTGGTGCATATTATGTCTTATTTATCATTCTCTTATCTGCAGAAATGGCTGAAATTGTTGTGGACAATTGAGCCAGCTTATGTGGTAGTGTTTTGTGTAAAAAGTCGCATTTATGAAAAAAAAAACTAACCCACGGTTGGAACAAGTGACAGGTAAGTGTAAAAACAGGATGCGTTGATTTTTATCTAATATAAATTAGTTAAATAACAGGGTTTTGTCAGTAAATTGACATTCAACAAATAAGTTCCAAGTCTGAGACAAAAGTCCCAATTTACCACTGGATATGTCACAAATATGCTTCACAAACACAAATGTTTCAAAAGTGGCTAGTGCAGTCTGGTAGGGTTGGCTGAAATGGCACATTTAAGGTTTAAAAAGGCACATGTTTGTGCTATTGGCATTAAAATGTTGCAGATCGAGAGAAATAGGTGGATAATCCAGTTTATATTTTAAAAAGTCATATTTTAAAAGTGTTATGCGCTTTTTGATATATGAGGTGAAACAAATCACCACTTCTGAGTTGTAATGTTAGTATATTTTTGGCATAAATTACACTGTTATTAACAAATGTCCCCCAATGTGTCCAAAAACATAAAAAAGGAGCTTTTTAGAGCTTTTTGATGCAAGACTACATAACTCTACTGAGAAATACCCAAAGAAATATTAAATTTGTTTTCCTGCAAAGTAACATTGTTTGTACATTTCCCACAAAGGCAATGTAAATTATGACAAAAAAAGAAGAAATTACAGTGTCAGTAATACATGTGAATAACTGAAATGCCAATACACACCCGGCACCCTTTTATCTGTGTACTCGTTACATGCATACTCTACAGGTGCAGTGAGTGAGAACCGATCTGTACAATTTGTTTGGCTGCTCTAGGGAGACTGGTAAACAAAAAAAGGGCATGTAGTAAAAAAAGATTTGTAGAAAGGAGTCAAGTCACTCAATTGATTTAAATGGTCAAAGAAAATATCAGGGCTTTGAAGAAAATTCTGCATATTTGATCTGCTTCTTAGAGAATAAAATGAGTAAAGTAGTATATGTTGATTAGTTAACTACATGTACTATTTTTAATGTGCATCAGTGTGACACTTAACAAACAGTCTTGAACTGAGCTCCATTTGCATATGATTTCTGTCACAGCACGAAAAAAAAGCCTTTGCTGCTTTCATCTGCCTTCTTTCTTTATGCATTTATAAGCAAGAGCTCATCTGTATAGACACTCTAAAAGATTCCTTTAGGAGGCCGTCTTATGACATTTGGAAATCCCTCTTTGACAGAGATCCATGTTTATGCTTGCACAACCAGTGGCAAGCTCATATGCATATCTTCCTTGGCATAACATATTTGCATTAATTATTTTTATGTCTTATCTGTCAGCGCCATAAAGTTGGTCTATATTTCCTTTAAATAGAATATGTTTTGCTAGTGCATAAATTATTTTTCTGGGGAGATAGGAAATCCAAAAGTTTCCATGATTTTCTGCTACTCAGCACTGGTTATCAGTTTGCAATCAATGGAATTGTCTTGATTGACTTTCTAAGAAATTCCCCTTATGTCACCAGGATAATGAGCGATACTTATTAAAATTGAAATCTAATTAGCTTGTATCTTATGTTAAAAGGGTCGTCCAGTGCATAAACAGTCACTATCTTTTTGACAAACGTAAAATAGTCAATAAAACTATAAAATAATTAGAGATGAGCGAATCGATTAGTCGATTTGTATAAAATCTTGGAAATTTTTAGCTGCAAAGCGAATCCGAATATTAGGTGATTCTCTTCAGATTTTTACGCATTTGCTACGTAGTTTTCCTATAAATTATACGCTATTGCTACGTATAAGTTACTGTATATGCTGTTGCGTACGAATTCAATTCATTAGCGAACTTTTACTGTTAGTTCGTTTATCATGCGCAAAAGCTCGGGAAGAAAGCGGTCACCTGAACTAGTGGGCAGGGCTTGCTCTGATTGGCTCAGACTCAGTAAGCCAGTGACGCATCACTTCTGCTGCGACTGCTGAGATGAGCAGAAGCACTGTGTGTAAAGTTCTGAGACCTGTTTTGTGAAGATTTGATATAATAGCTCTGGGAATCCATATTACACATATCAGGGATACTGCAGGGCAATTGCAGGGACAGTTCAGGGCTAGTATTTAATCAAGCAGGGAGAGAGAGACAGGGAGAGATAGGGAGAGACAGGGAGATACAGGGACAAAGACCAGCTGCAGGGCCACAGAGTGAATTGAAAAATGTCTGGAATGGATAAGCAAAAGGGGTCCAGTTCCAGCCAGACTTTGAGCTAAAAAAAGGAGAAGGTGGCACAGGGCAGCAGTGCCAAAGGACCTGTAGCCGGAGCATCTACTAGTAGTATTCGCAATACTTGGCCGTTGTTCCACCAGGCTAACCCACAGAGGCGCAAAATTGTAGTGGAGGAGAAAGTAGATGAGGTAGTGGAGTGGATGGCACGCTCATCTCAGTCTCAGCCGGATGATTTTCTGTCATCTGCTGATAAAGTATCCATATGTAGCCAGGGGTCAGACTCGTCCTACTCCACCATTCCACTCAAGCAAACCCCTTCATTTTCTTCCACCTCTCGGGCTTCAGTGCTCCCTCCTAGTGGTGTCCCTTCTGCAATTTCTAAAAAAAAAAGCCACCGAAGCCCACCTTATAATCCGGCGGTTATAGAGGACAGCCTCCCTGAGGATTTCTTAGAGGGCAGTAAGAGTTTGGACTGCCCGGAATTGTCGGTTGGTGGGGAACAGCCTAATTTGCATTCCGAAAAATGTGTTGTAGAGGAGTCTGATGATAAATCTGATGTGTTAGACCAGAGGACCTGGGAAGCGGATCAGGCTGGTGAGGAGGATTTGAGCTCAGATGAGAAGGGTGGTACTAGTAGTGGCAGCAACAGAGGGCAGAGGCGAGTTAGGCCCAAGGCTAGTGCTTCCCTGGGAACTAGCGAGACCCCAAATATAGTGGGGCTGGCACCAGTGTGTAAGCGTGCAAAGGCTACAAGCTTGGCCAGCTGTGGAGGGCACACTTCAGGTGTGTGGAAGTATTTTACGACTCTGCCGGGGGATAGCAGTATGGCCACGTGTAATTTGTGTAAACAGAAATTGAGCCGTGGGAAATCCACAAATGTTGGGACCACTGCTCTGTGGAACCATTTGAAGCGGCGTCATGCTGGCAATTTAGAGCAGCCCATTAATACTAAAGAGCTGGTTACTTCTCCCGGGGTCCCTTCTGTCAGGCAGGCCGCATCCAGGGCCATAGCTCAGCCCACATCCCGGGGAGTAACTAGTACATCCACCTCATCGTCGCCCAGTGCGTGCATGTCTCCACCTCCTCTCATTCGGCAGCCGTCCATTGCCGAGTGCGTGGCCAGGAAGCAGTTTTACGCCACAAGTAATCCGACAGTGCGCAAACTGAATGGTCACCTGACAAAGTTGCTGGCTGTGCAGTCTCTGCCGTACCAGCTGGTTGACTGCCCAGCTTTTAGGGAGCTAATGGCTTGCGCTCAGCCATGCTGGCAGGGTCCCTAGCCGGCATTACTTCTCCAACAAAGCTATCCCCGCCCTTTACTCCCACGTGGTTGACAACATTGGATGCTCCCTGCAGCTGTCTCTCTGCAGCACGGTGCACGTCATGGTGGACACCTGAAGCAGTGCTTACGGCCAGGGGCAATACATGTCCTTTACTGCCCACTGGCTGAATGTATTTAGTGGCAGCAAGGCAGGAACCCCCCAGCAACTGGGTCAATTGCTGTTGGCACCTCCACGTGCTTTCCAGCCAGGATTGCAGCACACCACCCAACAACTATTCGCTTCCACCTCCACGGGCAGTCCGCCTGCTGGAGCGTCAGGGCGGCAAGTTACCCCCGCTCTTTCATATCACATGTGCCAGGTAAAACGCTGCCATGCAGTGTTAGACTTAGTTTGTCTTGGCAGTAGCAGCCACACAGGCCAGCGCTTGCTGCATTACATGAAGCAGCAAATAGCGCACTGGCTGCCTCCACGGCAGCTGGAAGTGGGCAACGTAGTGAGTGACAATGGGACAAATATAGTGGCAGCACTGAACGTGGGTCAGTTCTCGCATGCTCCTTGTATGGCACATATCCTAAATCTAGTGGTGCAAAGATTTCTAAAAACATTCACTGGCCTGCGCACAGTGCTGGCAAAGTCGCGGAAACTTTGCACTCATTTCAGCCATTCATATGTATCTCGCCACGCTCTGGTGGAACTGCAGCGTCAAAACAGTCTTCCGCCACACCGCTTAATAGGTGACATGCCAACCCGGTGGAATTTTACTCTTCATATGTTGCAGCGACTCCTAGAGCAGCGTAGAGCAGTGGACAATTTTGTCCAGCAGCAGTCGGAATCTTCCACCATAGGGAGCAGGTGCTGCTTTGATTTTTGGCAGTGGAGGCTGGTCCGAGATGCCTGAACTGTTCTAACACAATAGTTCATCTGTATTTTACCTATCACTCTATGCTGATATACTCCGTCCCCTACTACTACTGGCTGGGGCAGCCATAAAAAGCTCATATATCATTTTCACTGCCTATGTTAAGGTAGAATGTATAGGCTTGTTGCCCAAACAAGCCAAGCCTTTTTTATTTTACTGTCTGTCAATTGTAATCAGTGAACAGGAGTGTGTGTAATGTAGTAATACTTCGGCTGGCAGACACCGCTGTGTTCATTAATATGGGAAAATGGCCGTGGGAAAAAAACTCTGTCTTCTTCACACTATGTCAGGATCAGGAAGGTGTTAAAGGTTTAACAAAACACTCAAAACACAGGTTTTTCAAGAATATTTTAGTAATAAATAAAAACTTCTTTTTCAGAAATACATAATATAATAAATAGAGATGAGCGAGTAGTGAAATATTCGAAAGTTCGAAATTCGATTTGAATAGACTGCGAAATTCGACTATTCGACCGGATATCGAATCCCATTAAAGTCTATGGGGAAAAAATGCTCGCCACTTGGAAATCTCAATTCGACCACTTGGAGGTCACCAAGTCCACCCTGGAACCTCAGAAAAGGATGCCAACACTGCTGGAATGCAACTGGGACAGCAGGGGAAGCATGTCTGGGTGCATATAACGCGCCCAAGTCGCACTATTACGCCACTATCACAGCCTCTCAACAATACACTCCAAACACAATCTAACCTCTCTGTAAAGTGAGACCATACAAGGAAACCTTCTTTCCTCTACATTGCCATGGACCCCAAGCCAAACTAGACAAAAAAAAAGATGAAATTCTGCACCCCTTAAAATCACGTTGCCTATGACAACCACAGATGGCATAGGCAAGGGGGAAAGCAAATAGACCCCACCCCTAATTGTCATTGTGTGTGTGTGTGAGATGTGGTCAGACATGTCTTCTTTAAAATGTAAAAACAACTCAAACACATGCAGAAGCCTTAAAATGCCCAAATTGTTTGGCGCTAGAGATGTTCAGTGACCCGACCTGGCCCAGTGTCATGTCTAGCAGGTAAGCAGTGGGGATGTTGAGGGATGCGTAGGACCGCAAAAGGAAGGAAGAGGCCGTGGGCTCGCCAGAGGCTCATGGAAAATTTTGTGGCGGGCCCCAAGGGTGGAACACCTCTTAAAAATTATGTGGAGGCCCAAGAGGTGAGACCTCTTAAAAATTATGTGGAGGCCCAAGAGTTGACACCTCTTAAAAAATTATGTGGAGGCCCAAAGGTGAGACCTCTTTAAACATTTTGCGCAGGCCCAAAGTGAGACAAAAATTATGTGGAGGCCCAGAGGTGAGACCTCTTAAAGATTTTGTTGACTAAAATTATGTGGAGGCCCTCAAGAGGGAGACCTCTAAAAATTATGTGGAGGCCCAAGAGGTGACACCTCTTAAACTTATGTGGAGGCCCAAGAGGTGGAGCATGGAGCCCGACCCTCTTATTTTGGAGGCCCAAGAGGTGAGACCTCTTAAAATTTTGTGGAGGCCAAGAGGTGAGAACCTCTTAAAATTTGTGGAGGCCCAGAGGTGAGACAGTTTAAAATTATGTGGAGGCCCAAGGGGAGACCTGTTAAAGATTTTGTGGAGGCCCAAGAGGTGAGAATAAAATTATGTGGACCCAGGGGAGACATGTCCACCTATAAAAATTATGTGGAGGCCCAAGAGGTGAGACCTTAAAATTATGTGAGGCCCAAGAGGAGACCTCTTAAAATTATGTGGAGGCCCAAGAGGTGAGACCCTTAAACATTTTGTGGAGGCCCAAGAGGTGAGA